>CM057167.1:1774711-1794711 GCA_029962745.1 Echinometra lucunter | reverse complement strand
GAATCACACATTATCATGCATTATTATTGGTTGTAGGATGGATTCATGTTTCTGGTAGGAATATGCAAAAGAAGCAGTCGTGGATCTGATTATGAGTCCATCAAATAAAGTAAGTTAAGCTTCATGTTTTCTATAGTTGATTGATTAAAGCTAAGTTTAGCTATGTACTTTTGACGGTAGTAGATGTGATTATGAGACCGTTAAGTAAAAGTTTAGCTTCGTGTTTCTGGTAGCAGCAGACTTCATTGTGAGACATTGATTAAGCTGTATGATTCTGAAAGTGATTGATATGGGTATTATAGCTCTACATTTAGCTTCAGGTCTCTGGTAGTATACTAGTGTATGATATGATTTTGATAGAATAAAGGTAGTAGATCTGATTCGAAGGCTATGACTTTAACTAATAAATCTTAGAATAATATTTCCGATAGGGATATCAAGAGTCAGTGCGAGGCCATTAAAGTCACGGGTTTACATACATGAAGTAAGGAACATGTACAGTTGACCAATCATTATGGTGTTACACGTCTTTGCTGAATGCCCGGTCTGAATGTGAAGTCGCTGGGGTTTATCACAGGGGCGGCGCTACAGGGGGGGGGGGGGGGGGAGAGGGGGAGAGAATGCAGGGGGACGAATGCCCCCTATGATTTTTCAAGTGATAAAAAAAAAGAAAAAGAGGAGAAAAAAAAGAAGAAAAAAAAAAGAGGAGGAAGAAGAAAAAAGAGGGTGGGAAAAGAGGCCTCTGGCTTGCAACTATATAATACCCCTATCTATCTAAAACGTCAATAAATTGACCTATGGGTCATCTTGCCCCCCCCCCGTATCAAAATACCCTGGCGCCGCCCCTGGTTTATCATATAATGTCATATGCCTGGTCAAGCATTATTAAGTCCATTTTCCCGTTTCAGTGATACAAATAATTTTGATTTTTCAGTGGGCAAACACTAATTTCATGCAGTCCTCGAGAAAGCAGACGTTCTATTTCATTCGGATTCGTCGAACTCATGAGGCATCGAGAGCACTTCAACGAAATGGAGGAAATTTGGAGATCCTTAAACTGTTAAAGCTAGGGTATTTAGGTATTACATGCTGAACTCTATATGTAACATCAACGGAACTAAGATTTTCGGACGCTTCAGAGGAGGGCCACGAAAAACCCATATGAAATGTACAGATACCGATAAAGAGTTCTGTTCTTATTTCATTTGCTTACTCAAGCTGACCTTTGTTCATTATATTTTGTAGAAATTCAAGCTTTACCTAAATCAAAGTAATGGAGGTGGTCTCGGCGAAATTATAGTGTATAGTTGTCATTCTTTATGTTTTCCTTTCCAAAGGAGGTACGTTCGCTGTTATTTCAGGCCTCAATAAAAAAAAACAACAACAACAACAAACAGTGAAAAAACCGAACATAAACAATATTGTACTCGTATTCAAACAAAAATGGTGGATATTGGAACCGGCGCAGTCTTTTTTAGACCATTCCGCAGCCACATGTCTGACAGAAATGATTGATTATCTTCTTGACATTATGAACTTGGTCCAGATTACTGAACGATATGATCTTAAAAAGCATTCGAAGTTATACCACACGAAACAGTACTTGATAAGCTTTGGAATGAGTAACAAAAAACGTGATAAGTTCAAATATTTTTTGATAGGGAGACAACATTGTGTTACTATGAATAGTCACAGTAGTGAGTACTTAAATGTTCATGTAGATGTGGGGTACTCCAGTGGTCTATATTGGGCGCCAGTGCAGTGTCTCCTTTAGGAGAAGCTTTGGCAGTATCTGTTGGTACAGAATGCTGGGCATTGCACATTATACATGAGCAGAAAGAGAAAAAGAAATCACTGAAAATTTGAGACCATTTCCAGTGCAGTATGTTGTTGCGTTTTCGAATTAGAGCAATTTAAATGTAACTTATCATTAAACTCTTTAAATTGGCAACGCAGTGAATATTATATAATCACTATTTCCGTGTTCAAATTGGCAGTTTCCGCTTAAATTTTTGCAATCATAACTCATTTTGGTTCATGTTATATCTATATATTTTTTCAAATTATGTAAGAGTGGAAAAAAAATAATAGTTATTGCCAATTTGAGGATTGAAGATGATTGATTTAGACCTCTAAAAAGCTCTGTACTTCTATGGGTTCTGTTCTTTGCATAAAATGACAGTGATGTAAAAATGCAAAATAATGATTCAAAGATTTTCTGTCATTTCGGAAGTTCAAGAAGACTTGCTAGATGATTTTATTTTTATTTGTAAATAAATGAGATGTTAAGACACCCACAGAAAACTATGCCCTCTGGATCAAAAAGTAGGTTGGAGAACAACGGTCTTTTGATTAAATTAAATGGCAAATAATTTAGAGTGGAAACAATAGAATACTTATGAGTTACACTTGACTCATGACTGACGTGGTTTATATTATGTAAATTATAATCAGCAGAAAAAGAATTATCTCGTTCTTATGGATGTATTCATCATATCAAACACTAATAAAAGTACTTGCGGGAACCTTATTTCGCATCGATTTTACCACACATCGATTATTCTTGCTTTGCTTATAGGGAAAGTGTTAAAAAACAATAACATGACTCTCCTAAAGCTCAAAATATGCGGAACAGGGGCGGCGCCAGGGTATTTTGATAGGGGGGGGCAAGATGACCCACAGGTGAAGTTAAATGAACAAATAGAGGTATTACATAGTTGCAAGCCCCAGGCCTCTCTTTCACTGCCCTCTTCTTTCTTCTTTTTTGAATAAAGATCAAAATACTATTACTTTTTTTGTCTTCAAAATTATCAGTTTCATGGCTACAACGTAATTAAAACCGTGAATCAGTCGTTGCATCCCTACTACAAGCCAGTCAATGTACCCCTCTTCAGACGCCAACAAGAAACGAAACGGTTACGAATGCAATGTTGAATACAGTCAGCGTTTAATAAGTTTTACATGTAGGTATGAAAAATTGCAACATATAAATTCACGACTTATGAAAGACAAATTATTTTTAGAGAAAATTGAAACATCGACCACACACGCAGTATGACCAAGGATCACACCTGGAATATGCCGCGAGAATCGCTCAACATTTTCCTATCTGGCTATATGATTCCCGTACAATAAAAAAAGTATAAGTAAATCTGATGGGTATATTCAGTTTATAACCTTACTATAATTTGAATCAAATTATCAAGAGAATGGGAATTTGTTCCTTGCTCCTTGAGAATCAAAGATATTTTGCAGTATTCTGAAGATTGTCTGTTATTCAGTCATGCATGCAAAGATCCAAATGAAAAGGGTACCAACAAATGCTGGGAGGATGACTCTACCAAGACATATCATGAAACCCATGATTAAATGTTCATACTTCAAACAAGACAACTTCAAAATGATGGGACATTTTTTTCTGACTCACTCTGTATAGGGACCTTCTTCCATGATTTATGTGAATGCATGCATGCATGAATGAATGAATGAGAATGAAATTGAAATAACATGAAAAATGTTGTGCCAGGGAAACACACCCGTCCCAGACATAACCCAACACACCCCCGCCACACCCCCGCCACACCCCCAAAAGAATTACAACAGCAACTCTGCACTGAGCTAGCTGTGCACGTGTAAGCGCGCGCACGAAAACAGTGGTCAAACATGTCAAAGGCAAAAGGTTATGTGCCTTCCGCATTTCGCATTCCAGAGACACCTGCGGATTTCAAGAGGAGTCTGACATCATCGCCACTCGAATTTTCGTGAGTATTATGCATTTTTTATCACAACAGATAACGTGAATGGTGGCGAAAATTCTAAGAATTTAACTGAAATACCTTAAAACATGTTTTGAATATTTCAAATGAGCTTTTAAATTGTGCTCGCATAAACTTTCAATCAAGTGACATTTATTTTACGACCTGCCGTCGAACCTCGCTGCCCGTTCGCCCTCGATCAATCGTATGTTCAACCCATTATCATCGCGATCAGGAGCGGGTACGAGTACAGTCGAACGAGCAGTGGACTGGTAGAACGAGCAAGATGAATTATAGATTTGCTATTCTTTTACCATTGATGCAAGGTCATCCGTTGTGTGACTGTACAATCTGCAGGACTAGCTGTTTGTATGGTATTGATTTTAACTGCCGTCATCAAACTTCAGAGATGGCTGCCCTGCTATTGTATTGAGCTGCAAGCACAACAAAGGCCTGCATGTACTCATACCTAGCCTGGAGGCTCCTGGAGAGTAAAAAAAAAAAAAAATAATGCTAACGGTATTTCTCTCCACAGAGAGTAAGTAGTGTTAGTGCTTTGGACAGTAAGTAGCGTTAGCCCTTTTTCTTTCTTTTTCTTTTTTACTTTATATTTTATCTCAGTCTCCAGGAGCCTCCAGGCTATATACCTATGGCTTGCATCACTTGCATGAATGCCAGGTTATCATCAGATAACCTTGCACTGAATTAGGCCTGTACAGTGGAAATTGCTGACAATAGGAAAGTAGTGTTCTCTGTCACATTTCTGGGACAGAGGAAGAAGAGCAGTGATCAGAAAAAGATTTCTCAAAATTCATTTGATGAAGATAATTTAGATCCAATTGAAGGAATGGAATGAAAATAGGATATGTTATCATACTGGGTGTAAAAAGCAAACATTTTCCAAGAATTTGTTGATTATTTTAGTGATTTCTATCTCCAACTATAGAGGGCAGCATTTCACATAAATTTGCACAGCTCACCATACCAATGGCTCCCTGAGTGGGCTTGCATGCATGTCATGTCAGTGACTGAATGACTGTTAAAGTTGTAGGGTTTAAATGTATGTACAGTATGATAAATCAGGTGCTGAAAGTGTGCAAAATAATTCCCCCCCCCCCCATTCACTCTGCACAGTTGTAGTTTATTATTGTGTCACGCAGTGCAACAGTGACTTTTTTCCACCTGGTAGACTTCTGAGTACACTGTATAAT
This sequence comes from Echinometra lucunter, assembly GCA_029962745.1. NCBI lineage: Eukaryota > Metazoa > Echinodermata > Echinoidea > Camarodonta > Echinometridae > Echinometra > Echinometra lucunter. The sequence goes on along the minus strand of CM057167.1, from coordinate 1,789,745 downwards.
CAGAGGGGACTTGATACATCATGATTAGGATGAAGGTGTTAGTTTAGATTAATTGTCTTTCTTTTAAGAATTAAAAGATATAATTTGAAATCATGAACAGATTATACATGTATGAATCACATGTTCTAGTCTTTTGCCTTGCTTTGTCATCCTTCCAAATTCTCTGTCGATCACTTTGTCTCCCCTCTATCTCTCTCTCCACTCTTCCCCTTCCTCTTTCTGTATTTCTCTCTATGACTGTATCCCCACCATGATTCTCTCTTCACCCATTACTTTGACCATTGTACAGGTAAATCTAACATCATTGACCTGTTCTGATGTACTCTGCACTCTGCACTGTTCTGTAAACGCGTGTAAAGCTTGTTATTGATTTTTACGGCGCTGTCATTCAGAAATGAATATTTATGCCATCTCAGTTGTGTTGTTAAAAATAAGCCTTTTTATGACTTAAATGAAATAATTTATTTTTCTATGAACAGAAAAAGCCTTATATATGAGGAAAGAAAAAGGGGGGAGCTTACATCCAGCTACTTTGGTGCAGAAATAGCATATCAAATTTTTGTTAGTTACTAGAGAATGTTGGAAGAGACAACTGTTGAAACACAAGGTTGCTTGTAAATGCAACTGTTATTATATTGGACCTGTTCCAAGTGAATTGGCGTATGATCAGGTACATGAAGTAATTTCTTGGCACATTGTGTAGACAAAGTGTGGATGATGGTGAATGTGATGGATTGCACAGTATTGTAGCAGATGCATTGAAGGAAGGGGGGGGGGGTCTAATGGCTCACACCCTGCCCCCCTCCCATCCATGGGAGTTTATCTCATTCCCCTTCATGCATTGGGGAATTTACATAATTTCCCTCCCCTCATCCTTACTCTGACACACAATATGGGGGGGGAGGTGTTGGCAGGTGGTTTAATGGCTCCCAACTCAACTTGTAAACAGAGAAATTTATCCTCCAACCTCCTCCCCATTCCTCATGCATTTGAATTAAAATACACTTCCCTCTTCCTCATGCATGAAAGTTTAATGGGAGGGGGGGGGGGGGTGAGGGGGGTGTGAGGATGTTGGCAAGTTGACAAATACATGTAGTTCCTCACTTCTTTTTTAAAAGTTTATCCCACCCAATTCACGTGTAAGAAAAGTTTCATTTTAGCAGGATTCATGTAACTGAAGAACTCACAGTGGAAGAGGAAGCTGGTTGGTATGGCCCATATCTACTGTAAATCAGGCACGGTTGTAGAGCAAAAATTTGGAGGGGGGGGGCTTCTGGGGACTCGGAGGATTGTAATGTATATATGAAATTAAAATTGCACCTATATGGTTGACGTCCAAATTTTGGGGAGGGCTTGAACAACTTTTAGGGGGACTTGAGCACCCAAAGCTTCCCCATAGAACCACGCCTGCTGTTAATGTTTTTGTTTGCTTGTTTTACTTTAGACTTCAGAGTTCCTGTATTGCTGGTGTAGCTGTCAAGATGTCACCTGTTGTAGCTCGTCTGGTGGAATGTGTGCCCAACTTTTCAGAAGGGCAGACAAAGGAGGTATGCCAAGATTTTTTCTCTTCTCCCCGCTTCATAAAACTTCTTACCAATAACAAGTTGCAATAACTGCTAGGGAAATCCTTGCATCTTATTGACTGAGAGCAAATTTATCATAGAAATGTGGCAGTTGTTACTGATAACAAATGTTATGAAACTGGGCTCAGATTTATTAATCATTGTTGTAGGCTAAGCAGTAATGTGATGAATTAGTTTAAAATATTTTTGATTTTGTGGAGTAAACATGCAGTAAACATTAGAAAGTTTACCTGATCTGTTAGTGAATGGAGAAGGAATATGAAGATAATTAACGATGATACATAACCCGAAGCATACATGGGAAACTTAACTCATTAAACACAAAGCCTGACATAACTAGGGCTAGGGTCTACGGAAAATGTGTGTTATACTGAAATCAAATTGTGCTGAATAGGTTAAGTAGGACTTAGGTTTTTAGTACATTCTCAAGTGTTGAAAGTCTATTCAAAAGTAATTTTTACCTTAGTGTTTAGACTTAGAATTAGAGCTGATACTGACTTTTAGTAAACTGTGTTATGTAATTTGTTTCCTTTAAAAGCTCATTTTGACTATGAGTGTAATGTACATTTTCAGATCATCGATGCCATTAGCAGTGCCGTAGCCCAGACTCCGGGATGTCAACTCCTCGATGTCGATCCTGGTCCTTCCACCAACCGTACAGTCTACACCTTTGTAGGCTCTCCTCTCGCGGTCGTTGAGGGCGCTCTTAACATGGCACGGGTGGCTAGGAGTCTCATTGACATGAGAATTCATCAAGGTAAGGAGGTCACTGGAGCTTCCAAAGGAATGAAATAAAAAGTTCCTGTAAAAGGGCAATTCTGTGCAGTGGTGTCCCATACAATATTTGTCTTTTTCCACATATATATGATACAAAACTGAGAATTTTTTAATGTTACCAGTGAATAATGGTTCTCTCTTGTATTGTGAATAAATGTTCGTAAAGAGATTCATCAGATTGGTGATGTTCTAACAAACAGAGAATAAATGTTATATGTCGAAGGGTCATGATGTGGGGAATTGCCCTTTAGGTCATAGTTTCGGTCATCTTTGTCATCTTTGTCATCATCATCATCACCATCAGTAATTATCATCATTAAAATAATCTCCACAGTTATTTCCCGTAATCATGTTCATTGTTATAATTAATGTTATAATTACCTTTCTTAAAAAGAACATGTGTACATATCAACAGTCTTAAACTCCAACTTTAGATGTGACCTACAGTACATGTATGTCTGACCTTTAGTAATTCCATAGTTTATTCTCTCCCTTGTTTTTTGTTTGTAGGTGAGCATCCACGCATGGGAGCCCTGGATGTGTGTCCTTTTATTCCAATCAGTGGAGTTACTATGGAAGAATGTGACCAATGTGCTGTTGAATTTGGACGAAGACTGGGAGAGGAGCTTCAGGTACCTGGTGAGTTTAACACGTTGAGCAAAATTTGGTTTCAGTATCACAAGCATTTGCCATAGACCCTAGGCCTAGTTATCTTGGGCTTAGTATTTCAGGGGGGTGTTTCACAAAGGGTTAAGTTTGACTTAGAGTCATGCTTAAGCGCCAATGCGCATCCGGTATTTAACGCATAATCTTATTGATAGACTTCCCAACCTTGCGCGTCCCCTGAGCATGATGTGACCAACGCGGTGATGCGTAATATACAGCATGCAAGCAGGAATTTAAGTGCGACTTTAGTCAAACTTAAATCTTTGTGAAACACCCCACAGGTCAGACAAGCTCTTTCCCCTTTCCATGTGCACATTTCTTTGTAGTTTCCATGGACTTGATTCAATGAGATTGCCAATTGATGCATGTAAAAATCTTGCACGGAGTGAAACATATGCGAAACCTTTTTATGCAAAAAATTCCCTTATATTGGTTTGAGAATTACAATGTTTGAAGTGCAAGTTGAAACCTTGTGTGTCTTAGATAATAATGCTTGACACAAGACTAATTTTATGTATTTGGACCCTTGTATTACATTTGTTTTGCTGCTTGTATAGGATAGGAGTTCTCTGTAGACATTATCATCAATCCATTTGTGACAGAATTCCACATTGTTTGGTTTGACTTACATGTAATAACTTTTGATGCAGAGTCCTATAAAGCCCAGCGCACACCACACGATCCGACTGGCTCATGACTGGTCCATGACGGGGTGACAGGAGGCGAGTCGTGGGGCAGTCGTAAGCCTCGATACCGCACCCCTTGCGATTCCAGACCCATCTGACTACTCTGACATCATATCAGTACTGCTGTCTGATTGGCTGGAAGATGGATTGAGCCCGCGATCTCTTGCGATCCAGTCGTGAAGATTCGACATGTCAAATCCTTCCGACTGGCCTCTGACTGGTCTACGACTCACAACTGACCAGAGCTGTGATGTCACATCTCCTCTCACTCAGTCATGGACCAGTCGTGAGCCAGTCGGATTGTAAGGTGTGCGCTGGGCTTGAAACATACCAAATACTTGAGCCCAAAGACAAAGAAATTTTCCATATACTGTGATCAGTATATGTAGAAATTATTATTTGTTTGATACTGACATTATTTAAAAGGAAATGAAGAATATAGTCCTTAAATTGGCATTGTGGTTGTTCATGTGTTTTTTATGTTAAATCTATTGCAGTGTACCTGTATGCTTTCTCAGCGAGGGATGAGAAGAGGAGAAAATTGCCTAGCATCAGAGCTGGGGAATATGAAGGATTGGAAGCTAAGGTAGGCAGAAACACCTTACACATTGCTAGGATGTAGGCCCTACCTGTGCGCTCAAGAAAATGGAAAGAAATAGAATAAGAAGAAGAGTAAAAGAAAAAAAATGGAAAAAGAACAAGAACAAGAAAGGGAGATGATAAAACCTCACTTACTTTTTCCTTGTTATTGATTGAATACCTAAAATACCAAATTGTTGGAGTTCATTATAGATGTGCAATGTATGTGCCAAAAGTAAACTCTGGAAGTCCATTGTATGTTCACTTGATTGACCAAGTTCAGAACTACATACATACACGAGTGAGCATGGTGCTTATCAAGTGCATCTGCATGTGGACAATGTTTCCATTCATAAACTTTGCAAAAGATTCAGGTTTTACAATTGTGGTAATTTTAACACTTATTAATATTATTAGCAGTTTATTGGGGAGAAATTTTTCTGAATGGAAATTGTTAAAACATCAACATGTTGACTACTGGTATTAAATGCTGTCTTTCTCGTTCATATACAGTATGCAGTGGATTCACTTTAACATTTGTAAATGTACTGTATATGTATCAAGAAGGAAGACATGCACATTAGCACCCAATCCTTTTCCAACTGATTTTTAGCTTGCAGACCCTGAATGGAAGCCTGACTTTGGTCCAACAGAGTTTGTCCCTACCTGGGGCGCTACTGCTACTGGAGCTCGTAAGTTTCTGATTGCTCTCAATGTGAATGTCCTAGGAACTAAAGAACAGTCACATCGCATCGCACTGGATATTAGGGAGCAGGGGAGAGGAAAAGACCAGGTAAGGTTCTTCTGAAAAATCCTTTTGCAAGGTCCTCACAGTTTTGTCTGAACATGCAAGGAAGCAGTAGGATAGTTCAATTTTCATGAACCTTTTGGGGTCTAAGATTTGAAAGGGTATTTTTCTTTTAAATTTGAAACATGTTTGATTGGGTTTATTTTTTGGTCTGATCCGTCACCTCGTTAAAATTCCCTGGTGAGATTTGCCTTGCTCAACCCAGGTGATATAATTAGATACCAGTAGGAAGAACTCCATGAATGTAGTTCCTTCTCAGGGCAACAAGGTTACGTATGGGTTGTGTTGTTGAGGTATTTTTATAAAGTTAAGACAAAATACGATGTCAACAATGTTGGGGCAGAACTCTGTTTTATTTAACCCATTGACTAATGAATTCTGAAATTGTTATAGACTTTAACATGTAGGCAAGGGGTCAATAGCGCAAGTTATTTATGAATGTGCATCTCATTGTCGTAAGTGGCACAGTAAAAAAAATAAAATTTAAAAAAATGAGTAAATAAATGATTGGGTTTTCCCCTGTGATTTGCCATTGCATATCTGAGTGAGCGTTAACAATGCATGTTTATTTATCATTTACAGCCAGGATCTCTGAAATCAGTTCAAGCGATTGGTTGGTGGTTAGATGAGTACAATCTCGCTCAGGTCTCCATGAACGTCACAGATATCGATGAGACTCCCATGCATATTGCCTATGAGGAATGTCTAGCCAAGTCTAAGGTAAGATAAGATAACCTGGGCCGGTATTCTGAAAATTTTTGTGTCTTTTATCTTATTTCAATTGCCATAGCAATCAGAAATAGCGTACGCCATTGGCTCACATCGCATACTTTTGTCTTGCATGCTCGTCATTTGCGCAGTTCACACCAATCATAAGTACTATGCCTTTAAAATTTGTTTTGACAATCAACACATTGAAGATAAGATAAAAAGATAAAACAATTTTCAGAATACTGCCCCTGATTTTAAAGACCAGCCCAGGAAGAAGAGACAGTAGGCAATCTGTATACTGTGCAGAATCATTACAAGTTTTCATGAGAAATTCTGGTCAAGAGAAACACAAATTTCGGTCTCTATAGTTGCATCAGCTTTCTTTACATCGCTATGGAAAATGTTTCTTTTTCCCAACAGGAAATGTCCTTTTAAATTCTTATTTTTACAATATTGACATTCCATAACTCAAGGGTATGAATAAGACTTTTTTGGAGGGGTTCGGATTGAAATTTCTAAGACCTCGAAGCATTATAGGCTGTTGATCAGGTCTCCTGGCTAAATTTGGGATTGTGAGGTTCTTCAGTTAACAGTTATGGACCTTAATGGAAGTGACCCCTGGTACTGTTGAGCCCTGTTTATGTCAGCAAGCTTAACCTGTTGAGTACAATTTTGATTTCAGTATAACATGCATTTTCCATAAACCCCAGCCCAGGTTATATCAGGCTTAATATTCAATAGGTTAATTGGATTGAGTTACATGTATGTACCGGTACTCATTGCATTTTTTTTTCCTGTCTGAGATTACTTAACACCCCAGGCAATGAGATATTGTGAATGATCATTCTGTCTCCTTCCAGAGTCCAAAATGACACTTGTAGGCCAGTGTGAGTTCCACAGAGACCCAAGGTCAAAGACCAGCAATGCGTGGGATTTTAGGCAGGGAACCGTGAGATCAACAGGCATTGTGTATAATGTACATGGGGATAGGCTGTGATATAGGCATGAGAAAGATTTTGGGGATGAGCAAGAGCCCCCAATGCAGGAATGACATGAGACTTGACATGTCTGGTTCCAGCAAACTGGATGATTTGCCCTCAGGACTTTTTCCCTCCTCAGAGGAGCCAAGTCTGACCTCAAACACATTGTGCCGTACATAGCTTTGGGGAAGGGGAGCAATTCTGCCTTCCTCTGCCCCCTTACAGTTTAAGTTAAGCATTTATAAATCTAGCTTATTGTGATTATTCTGTGTCTGTACAGGCAATCAACGTGGGTCTTTGTGGGTCCCAGCTTGTAGGACTGGTTCCACTGAAGGCTATCATGGATGCTGCAGAGTATTACATGAAGAAAGAGAATCTTTTCATCATGGAGGACTCACAAAAAGTCAGATTGGTAGGATTAAATCTTCCCCATCTTCTTATTCATTACAAGACTCCATCATTTGATATTATTTCCGGACTTGTTTGTGGCATGTTTGGTGTGGTTACTGTGTAGTGCATTTTAGAACATTCTACTTATACGTCTTTCTTGGTGCAACTGAAATTACGGTGACATGACATTTGCTCCTGCAACAATTGCTTCTGTCTTAATTTCTCCAAAGACATAGGGTTAGGATTGGGGTTGTCATAGGGATTTCGGTTCAGAATGATGTGGGGATAATGATTGAGCTTAATGTTAGGTTTGGGGTTGAGTTTTATGTTTGGCTTAACATGTAGATTTTCCATGGGAGCAGTTGCTGCTAGAGCAAATGTCCTGGAACTGAAATCACAGTTTTCTTTCAGTAGAAGATCTGTGATTTTATTTATGAATCTGTTATTTCACAGTTCACTTGCCCCTCCCCCAAATTGTACAACTAATACAATTAATAAGGAAAGAGATTACAAAATAAGAATTGAGTTTCAATTTCTTCCTAAATATTCATGATATTCAAGATGTGTTTCTACTTATTATTATTCTTTTCATGATGTATATTGCTCAGGTTGTTGATCGTCTTGGTCTCAGTTCATTGGAGCCTTTCAATCCAAGGGAAAAGATCATCGAGTGAGTATTGCATTCTTTTTTGTATATTCCACACTCTCCTGAGGCCCCTAGACATGTGGTGGTCAACTAAGCTGAAAAATTTAGTTGTTTTTAGTTTTGTTTGTTCATACTAAAAGGCATAGGATATAATTACGAAAACAGACATATTTAAACAAATTTGTAAATCAAAGTTATAACAAAAATATGACTGGACAGCTCTATTCAGAAGTATTATGAAAATGACTCTGACCTTCCTAGAGGTCCAGGGTGCCATTGCATAAAAACTTGCTATTATAGTAACTTTGCCATCAGTGGTAACTACTATGGTAACGTTGCTCAAACAGACAGTCAGTCAAAATCCAGTATTCCATGAAAGTTACCACTGATGGCAAAGTTATTATAATAGCAAGTTTTATGCAATGGCACCCAATTGTGCTTCATTGATGTACAGAAGCAAAATAGCTTGGACTTTACGGTGAAAGTAATTGTCATAATTCATGGTTTGATTCCCGTTCACCGTGACTTGGCCGTGAACCAGAATAACCTGGTGGTTAAGTCGCTGGCCGGCAAGCAGTAGATGACAGGTTCGAATCCCGCTGGTTCCAATTTTTTCTGACTTGTGATTTTCATTATTGATTAAACATATGATCTTTAACACTGGGAGTAATGCCGAAAATTTTTTTTACAAATTAATTTGTGATTTCTTTAATGATTTTGTTCTCCTGCTGTTCAGGTACATGGTGGATAGTGTTAGTGATGGACCTCTTTCCTCCATGACCCTCAAGTCTTTCATCCTCAATGTCGGAGCAAGGTCATCTGCTCCAGGAGGGGGCTCAGTCTCTGCAGCTATTGGGGCTATGGTAAGGACTTTATTTTGGTGATGCAGGATATGCCTTTTTAGTGATATGACATTTGGACTGGCAATGTTTGCTTCTTGCTTTATTTGTCAGAGGTACAGAGTTACGGTTTGAGTGTTAACTTATGCTGTAGGGTTAGAGTTTGGGCTAGGTATAATGTTGAACAAAAGGATTACCTTTGGAGTTTGATTATCGTCTTGTTTGTATAGTGCATATAATAATGATAATAATAGTGGGTTCTTGTATAGCGCTCATGTCTGTCAGGACTGACGCACCTGGTACTCCACTGTTATTACCTCGGCTTGAGCTGGTGGCCATTAAAGCACTCTTGCATTTGGAGGAAATTCTTCCAATTGGGTACCCATTTACTACACCTGGGTCTGGAGTGGCAACTGTAGATTTAAGTTTTGCCAAAAGATATCGGTGCCACGGCGGGACTTGATCCACTTGACCACAACACCTGAACTATAATAATATTCTGGATTTATATAGCGCCTAATACATCTCCATATGATGGACTATATGATGGACTATATGTTGCCAGAACATGCCTTGAAGAACCATTTGTTTGTAGTTGTAGCAGAAATAATGCAGATGATAAGGGGGTTTGCTTAAAGTTGCTCTGATTATGGTGAAGAGGTTTAGCTTTGATGATTAGGATGAAGATGATGGTAAGGATCATGGTAATGATGAGAATGTGATAACACTGACCAGGGGGTGGGGGGGGGGGGGCTACTGTTATTACAAGGTGGACACCATGCTCGTACATGGACTTTCAAAATGGACCCTAAACAAGTAATTATCCTTCAATCTCAGTATACCCTAAACAAGTATTTCATCATGTTTTCCCCACCCTTAACAAGTATTTTCAAATCAACCTGTCGTAAAAGTATACCCTTTCATCCTGATTTGTGCAATTTTGACACCCGTTTCATTGTACATGCATACATCGCCCATCCGTGAAAACACAACCCTTTTAATTCATTTTTGTGTACGAGCATGGTGTCCCCCCCTCCCCCCCGGAACACTGATAAGGAAGAGAAGCAATGTACAGCAGGTAAGAAGAGGATATTGATAGTGCAGAGGAAAAGCATGATAATTATGGAGCAATCGAAACAGTAGTCTATGCAGTTGTGATAATCATGATGATCACAACTGCACTGTCTCTGAGTATTATGTTTTGTTCAAAACATTTCGCATTCATCCTGGAACTTTAGAAAACATGCAAAGGTCATCTTGAATCATTTCAATTTTCCAGGGAGCTGCACTGGGTACGATGGTTGGCTGGATGTCGTATGGAAACAAGAAGTTTGAAGCTCTCGATTCCACCATGAGAAAACTCATTCCCCCACTGAGAGATGCCATGCGCGACCTCCTCCCCATGATAGATGCAGATACAGCAGCCTTCAGTTCTTACATGGTGAGTTGGCAACCTCAGCTCCAGAATTTAACACTCTCCTTGTTATCCCCTGCTATACCACCATGCTCTTGGACAATTGTTTTAAATAAAGCTTTCAAAAATAGATATTTCAGATAGTTTCCAATGCTATTAATGTCACAGTAGAGGTTAATGTGTTCTTAAGACAACAAAGCATGTTCCTATACACTCAATTTTGGATTGCTGAAAGGAATTATTAGGTTACCACGCTTTTTCATTGGTAATGAGTACACATTAGGCAGTAGAGAGGAAGCAACTACAGTATGTAGAATATTCATATGCATGTGTGTGTACATGTATGTGTTTTACAGATTTTAGCAACATTATGGAATTGGTCACCCAAAAGAGAGTTTCAACAAATCTTTCAAATTATCACTTGCAGGATGCCCTTTGTATTACAAGTATTACAAGATTACAGAATATTGTGCATTTGTGTGCATTATGACTAGAAGTTCGGCATTTCAATACAAGTTCAAAATTCCAGTATCTTTTTGTGTAGGATTTTTGGAATGTCTTCAATTTCGCCCGCTATGTTTGATATTGCAATGAATGATTTTATTTCTTTCAGAGTGCCATGAAGCTCCCAAAAGGCAGTGATGAAGAAATTACAATGTAAGTGATAAATTGTCATTTGTAAATTGAATATTTTAGCTGAAAATTTTAGACTCATTTCATATTTTGCAACATACTTGTACCAATGCATGTACAGTAGATGGCCATGGTGTATAAAAATATTTTTTCTCTGAAATCTTTGATCATACAATTCTATGGCAATATTTTATGATGACAAAGTAGTAATGATGAATGTAGATATGACACTGCATTCTTCTAAAGCCTTCTTGTCTTTTATACATTTCATTTCATTCTGTTTATTTTCCATTTCCAACATAATATATGAACAGAATACATAGGATGCCTTGTACAAAGTACAACAATGAAACTTAACAATAGAATTGTAAATATAATATGTACAACAGGCCTAAGAAAAATGTTAGTAATGGAGGGGAATGCTGAAAAGCTGTGCTTGTAGATTGCAGCCCCCTATGAAATTTGTGGCATGATATTTCCCCAGCTGTAACATGACTGCAATTAAGGTTCTTTTGGATCAATTCAATTAGTTTATTCCTTCCATGTACCCACTCATTTCATTTTGTCAAGTGGTAAATACCTTATTAGTTGTTATATCCGTCATGATAAGAATCTCTGAAATTGATAGGTCCAATGCGCATCATGTGATAAAATACAATTCCCATCAGCTTCATGCAAATGAGCAAATTTGCCATGGAGGGTAACATCTGGCGTCACGAGCCATTAATAGTACTACTGTTCACCGATACTATATATGGCTTATGACATGACACTAAAAAAAGCGCACTATATTGTGACGACATTAATTTGCGCATGCCTATTGTTTTAAGCACCAAAGCATGATAATGATGTCATCATTTTGTTAAATTTAGATCCGCACGCAGTGCAGACACTGCAATAGCGCTATGTTATCGAGAATCTAGATGTAGAATCTATGATTTTAAGAGTGCAGATTCTGCTCTTTTACTGAAGATGACGGTTATAAACCAAATATATACGGCTGTATGTGAGAGGGTCTGGTTAAACGCCCCTCGGGAAAATAGTTGCATTCGCATTACTTCGGGTACCAAAGTTTCCAACCAAATGCTCGCATGACCATACGTATTTGTATCATATTGCATAGTACAATTACTAGGGAATGTCCTTTATCGCTTACATGCAAATGGCTCTTGATAACTTATTGATAACCTTGATACCCTGTTAAATTGCCCTCTCCATACTCAGTCGAGATGAGAGCATGAAAGCAGCCATGAAAGATGCAGTTGCTGTCCCCATGAATGTTGCTATCACTGTGAATACATGCTGGGATACTATGAAGGAGATGGCCCGCTATGGCAACATCCAATGCAAGTCAGATCTACAGGTCTGTATGAGAAAGCCAATTGTCTTATTTTATTATGTTTCCACCATTTCCATTATCTTTCTGTTTTTACTTTTTCTCTTCTTCTCCATGCTCATCATCATCATCATCATCATCATCATGATCATCATCATCATCATCATGATCATCATCATCATCATGATCATCATCATCATCATCATGATCATCATCATCATCATCATCATCATCATGATCATCATCATCATCATTATCATGATTTTGCTCCTCAGCATCATTTTCATTTTCATCATATTCATTATCATTATCAGTAGCATCACAGACATCTTTTTAATGCTCTTTAGCATGTTGTTCTCTTTCTTTTTTCATATCTCATATTCTTTTTCCAATTTATCAATCATGAAATAGAAATGCTTCTAATGCAGATGATCATGAATGATTTCCCTTCTTATTGACCTTATATCAGCTATGTAGGCTTTGCCCTTTCAATATCCTTTGTTCACTTTTCGTGTATGTGATAATGCGTTTCTTCCAGAAAGCTTCCATTGTGTCATTGCAGTTTTCTTTTTTGTATGTGGACTTGGTTAACATGTGCTATCTTTCATTATTAAGATTAATTAATGGATTAATAAAGTATGGTAATTAGTAAATGAATGTGTAAGTAAATAAGTATGTAATACCCGTCTTTACCATGCAGGTTGGAGCTAAGGCTATGGAGCTTGCAGTGTGGGGCTCATATTACAATGTTATGATTAATCTGCCCAACATCACCGATGAGACATATCGAGACAAGGTAGGTGATCTCTAGCTAGACATATTAACTGCATTTTTAAAATCAAAAGCCAGTCATTAATTATTTTCTCTCGATATGTCAGTCACATCATCGAGACTGACAGCAGACAAACAGAAGATTACATAGTCCAAATGGTCAAGAAAAAAATAGTCTTGAGTACAGTCAACTCTGCATAGGTCGAAGTCGCATAAGTCGAAAAATCGCCTAAGTCGAAGGTCTGTACTGGGTCCCATTCCTTTATTTCTATTGTTTTTGACCCTCATAAGTCGAATTTTCTCTAAGTCGAAGCCTTTTCTTCAGTCCCAAGAAATTCGACTTAGGCAGAGTTGACTGTATGTGTACAGTGGGTTAGGCTGATCTGAGTGTGGTATAGCGTACTTATATACATGTATACCTCATGAACCACATGTAACGCTGCTTGTGGAAAGGAAATGTTCATGCAATGATTTCAGATTTTCCCATTGATGAGAAAGGGTTCTGCTGCTACTTGTCTTAGATCGAGTAAATGCATTATCGTCTTTGATTTTTAAAACTGAAATTTTCTTTTAAAATTTTTCTTGTTCCCTGTAGGCCAAGGAAGACATTGAGATGTTTCTGAAAGTGGCTCAAGATGGCGCCAGAGATGTTTTAGAGATTGTTGCAGACCGCACTGAGTGAAGTGATTATGTGTAGATGTGACCTTAGCCAGTCATGGGCAAGATTTCTCGATGTTTATATAAGTTGATTCAGATTGAAGTGACTTGTTAGGAGGCTTTAAGCTCATTTTTTCCCCCTTTTTGATGATGCAAGTTAGCCCAGCCCAAGGTTCGTTGTATTATTGGTCTTTCAGATGTAGAATTGCAAGGCATCTTATGAAATTACATATATTTGGATCACCAAGTGGTCACCGTATGCCTCATGATAGTGATTTGGAAATGAGAAATAGATTTTTGTTTATTCAATGAATTTGAGGTGAATCTCCTGCTAATCTTATTTTTTTGTTGCTCTAGGTGGCAAATCCTACCTTAGAATTTGGCCTATAATGATTGGACTTATAGAAAAGCTTTTCTTCTGGAATCGAGTAAAATCTCGCTCGTGTAATTTCAGCTTGTGGAAGAATTGCCGAAAGTAACAATACATCACACGACTTTAAGTCGAAAATAAAACGCCTGACCTTCAGTTAGGGCCATGGTTTTAAGACTTGGCAATGTCAAAGGGGTTTAGTCATGTGGTTTAGCAGAAAAGTAGTTTAGTTTGATGTTGTGTTGAAATGGTTTGCTGAAAGAATCAGGCAGATATTCACATACACCATGTAGATTTGACTCAACGGACTGCAGCATTAGCTAGAAGATACAGTGTATGATGGAAGCAGTCACCTAAAGCATAGTTTTCATGGGCACGCAAACAATTCAGCAAGTAATTGAAATTGCTTGCGAGCGTTTCTTGCATCCGGTTGCGAACAATGGACTATGCTTCTGGACTCCCGCACATGCTTGGCGAAGTTTTGGAGCATGGAATACGAATGTTGGACCTTGTCATTTGTTTGGCATTCACATTTTTGCAATTATTTGCATGCGAGTAAAAATTATGCTTATGAAAGTAGAATATTGTCAATTTGCAGTGTTCCATACATTGAATGAGTCTGATGTATGTATTGAGTATTGATTATATTATCCTGTTGCTGAAGTTTTTGTAGGTATTACTTTTCTTCTGCATCTGTTGTAGTATTCCATCCTGTAGAAGTATTGTGCCTTATGTACAGTGATCATGTTGTGCCTGCCTGCCTTATAGAGTCTTTCACTTTCTGAAATATGCAGTATTTGTAGCTATGGCGAAAAAATTCATGTGTGTCTTTAATTTTCCAATGCAAATTTTGAGTAATTCTTAAACCATTATGAACATGATCCATATTTTCACTGCATTAGGCTTATGGGACTGATATTTCATTAAGTCTCAGGGTGAAGATATGTGCCTGTCTTATGAAAGTAGAGTTGGATATCAATGTCAAATCTTGCAATACTAATAACAGTTGCACTGTATGCCTTATCCGGTGGATCAGAGCTCTTTGAGATGTTATATCCCTCGATTAATATTGGAGGTGAAATATGTGCTAGTTGCTAGGCCTTGACAATGCAAGTTCATCGAGTTCATTTGATGAGATATTGCTGTAGAATTTGGGATCCTTTTTTGACACACAGTTTATAGGGGCAT
>CM057167.1:1686583-1774211 GCA_029962745.1 Echinometra lucunter | reverse complement strand
TTGAGAATCAAGAGGGTATATTAAGAAGCTTACGCTTTATTTCATTTAAAAACTCATTGAAATGTTGAAGTGTATTTTATTACAACATCATGAAAGTGGCTATGCTTTTGACATTTGAATGGATAATACATCTTGTGCATGAGTGAACGTTTTAGAAGTTACTGGGCGATATTCCTAGAATTTTAAATCTCTATAAGGCCAACTGAGAATAATGACATGGAAGTGAATCAAATTTAACCCTACAGGTTATTGGCCTATGACGGGAATTGGCAAAATAATCAGAATAAAGAAATAATTGTATATCAGTAGTACTTACGGATTTTGTATTTTAATGCAGTAATTTTCTAGCATTTTGTCTTGATTTTGTAAAGTTCTCATCATGCATTCCAGTTTTCAGTATCCTATATAATGTGTTTTATCGCTTTGTTTTGAAAACCTTTTAAATTTGTCTGAAATATTTGCTGAAGCTGCTATGTATTATTGCAATGTTGTGTACCTTGTTGATTAAAAGCTGAATATATCTAATGCATTTAATTGCGACGAGTATTATGAGTTGAAAATGTTTGTGGTGGTCTGACATTTGCTCCTACGAAATTAAATTTTTGTGGAGCTTCATTTGTTAAAAAATAAAATGACCGGATTATTATTGCAATTTAGGGGGTGTGGATTTAGGGTTAGGTTGAGGTAATTGAACAAAAACTAACGCTGCGTACTGTCGCCGGACCATATGCCGTGAAAGTAGCATGTTAAAAGGAGAATGTAACCCTGGGGGAAAAAAATCAATTTTGAAAGTTTGATAAGTCTCAACGTACTCTCTATAGCGATTCTCAAATTGGCAATGTTGCTTCAAAATGGCAGGTTTAAATGGAAAACTCCATATCAAAAGTGTTTTGTACACTAAATTTCATATTTTCCCAATCATCTCTCAAGGTGCACCTTGTCTCCTTAGCTTCAGATATATCATGGGAAAATGTATTTGACCCAACATAGCTATGTTGAGTTCACAAAGAGAAAAGCAGCATCTTGAGAGATAATGAAGAAAATATGAAATGTTCTGTATAAAAACACATATAAAAATGGATATTTCCCCAGAGTTTCATTCTCCTTTAAGAACATGATATGGTGCAGCTTACAGGGTTGTAGAATCTATGATGAAACACCACTTTGATTATAAATGGCAGTGGCGTATAAAGAAGCCGAATGTTTTGGGAGGCTGTGCTTCCCCCCCCCCCCCCTAAAATTAGGAGGGGTCCAGCTGCTCGGAAGAAAAAGAACAAAACCAAAAAAAAAAAAAAAAAAAAAAAAAAGAAGAAGAAAGAAAAAAAATAAGATGAAGAATAGAAATTTTAAAAAAGGATCCAATCGGCTAGATATTCGGGGTGTGATGAAAATTTTGAAAATATGTAAACAGTAATTGAAAAAAAAAGGAAATATCATCGTCTTGAAAACGCTGACCCTTTTCATAATCAACCAAAGAGGTATGTGTATATGGAAAGGGGTATATGGAAAGAGGTATATGGAAACTGTATAGATGCTGCTGCTTAAATTTGGGGGGTGGGGAAGATCTCTGAGACGTGACAACATACTAAACCCCTACATGAGTTTCGAATAAAAAATATCAAAGAAAAGTAGAGAAATGAATGAATGATTTACAAAACATACAAATTAAACTCTTGCGAAATAACAAAACTCCCAGGGAGGGGGGGGGGGGCACTGCCATCGCAAGGTGGACTCCAAAGAGGAAAAGTAAGATCGGGGTTAGTTACGACGTCAATTCAATTAATCGGAAAAAAAATTACTAGATTTGTTTTTACATATGTGACTGTTGGGCTCATGTCTCTGTTTAACATGGTTATCCAGTTCTGTATCATTTTAGCCATGAGATTAGAGGAATGGAATATCCTGTAAACTGTAAATCTTTAGCTTAAAAATGCTTTTAGCATAGCGGTTGCATAAAATCCCTCAAACTCATTGGCCCGAATTCACAAAGGTGGTTTCAGTCAAAACCGTGGTCTAAACCATGGTTTCAAACCACGGTTCAGACCACGGTTTCAAAATTGCGATTCACAAAGGTGGTTTCAAGTGAAACCACGGTTTCATCTCCTGCTTTTACGTCATCATTTTGAGTCAACTGTTTGGGGTGGTCTGAAACTGTGGTTTCAGATGAAACCATGGTTTTACCCTCGTTTTAACCAATCAGAGTGCAGCATTTTGTGCAGCAGACAGCCACCGGCGGTCAGCGTAGCGGAAAGAATTTTTTGGGGCAGCAAGACTTGAGGAGCCAAGCCTTTTTTCCCGAGCCCTAGCTAGAATGAAATCGTGAGTAATTTACCAATTCATAGAGATTTCTAATTAGAAATTCTCTTTTCTTCATATTTGTACGTATTTTGTTGTGCAGAAAAGTAAATATGATGATATAAAAGCATGCTGTTTGGAGCAGAGCGCCATTGTGGAGCTCAGTGGACCATAATCGCAAACAGGTTAATTTTTCAGTCCCAGGTATTTATTTTTGTGTCCCTTCTTCACAACGAGTTGAAGACTGGATCGAGATCGAGTAAGGCTGGAGTAAGACTTGAACTCGGGTCTCGGCTAATAATATCCAGCCTGCATTAATGAATGGATGTTCATCAAAATTTCATTATATGATAATGAACAATTATTGCAAATTTCACTTGGGTGCTATAATGCACTTTCATATCACACGCGACATGACGTAGACCTAACGTTAGATCCAGATCTATCATCTAGATCTAGACCAAAGTGTTCTGTATCTAACACTAACACAGTCGTCTTTAGCCTCGTATTTTGGTAGGGTTAGGCACTCCTTTTTAGAAAGGAGGAGTGCCGACCCTGTCAGAATACGAGGCTAACGACGACTGTTAGAGACAGAACACTGCGGTCTAATCTAGATCTAACTTTAGGCCTAGAGTCTAGTCTAGGTCTAGATCTATTTCCAGTTGAATTGAAAATGAAATGAATGAATCTGCTTCAAAATTTCACAGAGCATGGATGGTCAGCAACATGTCAATGTCATGTGTACTGTGATAGACTCTAATGTAGATTCGAGTCTAAAATCTAGATCTGTACAACTTTAACCTGAATTTTAATAAAGTCTTTCCAAGGGAACCTCCATATATTTATGGCTTTGAAAGTTGGATATTTGATGTCATTGCTCAGTATCCCCCCCCCCCCCTTGCCAGGCCCTGCTGCGCGCTGTGTGCTACGTGTTTCGCTCTCTGCATCAGTGCATGTAGATTCTGCTTTCTGTTCCTAAACTGAAGCTAGAATCTACATACATCATGAACCATGTCATACTTGCTAACTCTACCGATCTAGGTGGTAATCTATACATGGTAGGCTATAGATCTAGACTACCGTAGGTCAAAATGGTGTTTTGAATACCGGTAGTGAAACTAATTGCCAACGCAAACGTGAAATATATTGACTTCTAAAGATCTATAATAGAGAAGAAAAGTTTTGATTTTACTTGCCAGCAGTGTTCCTGAGGCTCTCAATTTCCCCTTTCTGCTTCATATCTGATGAATGAACTGAAAATGGTGAATTTTAAGAAGGAAACTGACGCTTTTCAGACTAGTAGGTCGACAGCATTCCATCAAGTAACCAATAGAAAGCATGCTATGCAGTTTTGGTACAGAATTGCCACTTTCGTGGGACGAGGTCAATTCATTGACCATGTACACAGGATGAATGGTAAGGCAATGGTATAGACTTCTGCTTTTCATGGAATTTGACATTTCCCTTGCTGTATATACTAGAAACACCAAAAATGTAGTAATAGGAGTCTAATCTGTGATGCAGCAATCTAAGTTTTTGCTAACTTTACATGTAGAACCATCTATAATGTGGGATAACACAGGAAAGTTTGCAAAAATTTAGATTGTTGGCTTAAGGATGGCACAAATGTGCACATGAAGTGAAGTGAACCATCGGAGGACCGTACTGAGCAACAAAATCGGAGGCCGAAGCTGTGTAAATCGAGGTTTCCTTGGTCCAATTTTATTCCAATGCAGTTGAAAACTTGAATACATGTTGCTGATCATTATGTTAAATTTATTGAATGCAGACTTGTTCATTACAATTGGAAATATGTGCATGGATACCAAAGTGGATTAACGCCTTGACTTGAGACTGAATCTCGAATTCTCAATCACATTATTAAGAAGCATACAGCAGATTGAGAACGACCCTAAAAATTGTTGATGTACAGTACATGTATGTATTGTATGTACACTCATTTCCAATAATTCTTGCCTTCAGTATTTAATTTTGCCTCTAATTCCAACGTTATTTTACATACAGAGAGCTGACAGAAAACAGCAAGGTCTCTTGGACCGGAGGAATCCATTTGAATGCACTCTGCCTCATCAGCATGCTTGAACGAAATGATCCACCATAGCTACCTGTGATCTTGCAGGTATTGACTGCTCTATTTTTTTTTTTTTTTTTAATATTAGTTGTTCTCCCTGAATTTGTGCTTTTAGTTTATCATTTCTCTCTCTCTCTCTCTCTTTTTTTTTTTGGGGGGGGGGTGGTTGGGGTGGAATCTTTAAATTATAAGCTGGACTTGCTTTTGCTTTGTATTTAAGAGAAGTTAATTCTTTTTCATCCTCAAATAATATTGAAGAGAAGAGGGGCATATGAGAAGAAGTTAGTGCTTTGAGATTTGAAAATCAATTTAAATGTGGAGGTTCTTTAATGTATGGCATTGTTAATTACATAATTACATGGAATTTTTTGAGCAAGGCACTAAACTTATTTTAACAGTGTAATCCTTTTACAGAAGCAAATCTTGGTCTTTAACAGTTCTGATATGCTGATAAGTTATCTTGATATCTTAATCATTAAAAAATGTCATTTTAAGAGAGAATATCACAATACATGTAATTCCAAATTTCATTTTTCCATATTTTTTACTATAAGGAGTGAAAAATTGAGCACCATTCAATTCTCACCATCTAAAAATGACTTGCTCTGCTTGCAAAATTGTTTATGCAGTATTAGCAAGTGTGTTATGAAAAGAAGGCATAATTTCCCTAAGTTTGTTATGCTAATATTAAACCACAAATTGATTTTTTTTTTCTTCTTCAATGTCAAATTAATGATGCGTAGTTCTGTTGTTTTATTTGTTTTTTTTTTCCATATATATATATATTGTTTAAATTTAAAGGTCAATATTTCTGAGAAAATATTTTCAACCTGGTATCTGTTGATATGTAATTACAGGATCATTCCATAGGCTGCATGGTGATGACTAATGAGGCATTAGTATCACAATCATCTGTTTGCAGAGACATCAGAGAGGTTTCCAAAGCTATCGCAAGAAGGAAAAGAGAATTCATGCAGTTTCCAAGTACGAAAGAATAGATCGAATCCACCCATCAGTGATTCTATGAGTATTGCGGATTTCCAGGTGTCATAGGTGGCATGTAGGTGCTATTAATTGGACTTGTGTCAATTTCATGGATCAGAGTTAACTGAAAGAACTGAAGAGGCAAGGGCATATGGTGCCAGGTGGCTAACTGGCTATATGGAGATAGTGGAATGTGAAGAAGTTTTTTGATAATCATCTGTAATTATCCTTAACCTTAAGCAAGGGGGGGGGGGGTCTGCCCAGATGTTTCAGGTGATATGTCCCTAATATGCAAAGCAGTCGATGCCCCATTTCATGATTTTTTTTTCTTTTCACATGCCCCCTTCCACCACTTGGTTGGCCCCCCCAAAAAATACACTCACAAACACACCCTCTTTTGTACTTGGAGCCCCCCCCCCCCCCCCATTGCAGAGAAGTTTGTTATGACAAGGTTTGTCTTTAGTTACATATTTTCCTTTGCAATATGAATTAGTCTCATAAGTGCTTTTGATTAGGCAGCTAGATATTGGTGCCCTACAAATACATCAGTTAGATTGGATTGGAATTGCAGTATATCATAATCTGATTTCTATTGAAAATTTTGGTTCATAATTATAATTTCAAAATGAAAATAGTTTCAAAAGACTTATTTGAATAAATATTTTGAATAAAAAAAATGATTGAAATTCTATAGTAGAATCCTATTTAAGGCTATCCTGAATTCATATATCTAGATGAGCTGCACATTGTCTTACTCTTGCAATCATTATTAAAAAGTAGATAATGATATTTCCTTTTTTACAAGTTCTCAAAACATATTATAGTTCAGTGTGTATGTGTTAATGAACATTCTTATCACAGTGAATTGTCAATTTCATATTGAATCTGGCAAATTGTCTTCTAAAATATTATGTTCAAATTGTCAGACTATGAGTCATGAATAATTAATGAATTTGATAGGCAAATGTAATGCAGTTCATATATGAATCAAATAGTGCTTAAAACCTTAGACAATAACAAGTCAGTAACACATCACTGTATGCAATTATACAAAATTATGAATATTTATCAATTTCAGAACACTCATATTTACAGCTACATATATTACCTACAAGGTTCATAGAATAAAATTTGATTTACTATTTCTGTTTATATAAGTGTACATACAGAAAAAATCTATGTTTAGAGCATGCTCTTCTTTGAGAAATTGTATTTTTAACATATGTTCCTCCCATGCCAATTCAACCATCATTTCCTTGGGTAATACATGGTGTACCATGCAGCCTTTCTTGTTGCCTTGACCTTGTTGACGATACTGCAAACTTCTTTATGCAGATAATGTAGTGATACTTTTGGTAAACTGCCGGTCAGTCTACTCCCTCTTTGACTACTGCCCGTTTGGTCTCGCCCCACATGGTCTAATTCCATTTTGTCTAGAACCAGTTCGTCTAATGACCTTTTGGTCCAATTGCCACTTCGCCTATTTACCATTTTGTCTAATTCTCATTTTGTCTAATGCCCATTGCATCTAATGTCCACTTGGTCTAACACCACTTTGTCTAATACCAAATGCAATTGGACAGTTTGGTTATTAGACGAATTGGCAATTAGGCCAAGTGGTCATTACATTAGACCAAATGAGAATTAGACCAAGTATGTATTAGACCAAATTGATAGTATATCAAATGGGTTTAGCCAATATGGTATTAGACAATCAGGTAATTAGACCATCTGCTGGTAGACCAAGTGGATATAAACCTGGCATGGTTTCTGCATGGCTTTATGAATTCATTTTATGAGTAAAACGTAATTTATGTGTACTCAGAAAGTGAAATATAGTGAAAATGAAATACATTTAATGTAGACAGGGCTGTACGCAGAAATTTTTTTCCTGGGGGGGGGGCAAGACGCAAAAAAATATTTCGAAGAAAATCGAAATGGAAGAAGCAAAACGACTGAGCTTGTCATGGGACACTTTTGCATTTTTTTTAAGTGAGATTGAAGGATTTGTTACATTTGGCATACACTTTTGGTGAATTCTGTGAAATTTTCAGTAAAAAAATGTAAGTTTTCAAATTTATGGGGGCGCCCCCCACCTGCGTACGGCCATAAATGTATGAATGTAGATTGATTGATATTGTAAATTATGCCATCCCTTTCTGAGAAAATAGTCATGTTCATATTCAGTGAATCGGTATGTAATTTCTTTGACTATTATTAACTAGCAATGGAAAATATGGTTACCTAAATGTTTTTTTGTGTGTGTAAATTTTGTCGCAGTAATATGACAAAAATATATATTAAATTGCTGAAATTAAGTTACTTTATAAAAACTTTTTATACATGTAATTTGTATCGTAGAAACATCACACTAGAAGTCGTGTTGCTCTTTGGCAAGATGTGAATGACGTCATATTTTGTGTTTGATGATGATGTTATGAGCAGGGCCCACGAAACTGGGGGGGGGGGGGGGGGGACTGGGGGGCTGCGGCCTCCCCTTCCCCACTTTTTTGAGTATACACGTTATCCTCTGTACAAAAACCTGGAAATAATTATCCTGGTTTGTACGTGCAGCCGCCCCCCCCCCCCCACCACTTTCGAAAACTTCATGCAGTTTCTGATATTATTGGAAAATATTGATAGTGAATACTTTGCACAAGAGAGGTTGATGTTGCAAAAGATCTTGGTAGGCTGTGGCTGTGCTTGAAGATAGCAGCATGTTGGAACGGTTGTTATGATGCTTTGACATGACTTTGCCCGGGGGGGGGGGGGGGCTTTGCAGACTCGTATGTTTGCGTGTGTGTGTGTGTGTGTGTGTCCGCGTGCATGCGACAATTTATTTTAAATGAAATCTCTAATGAAATATTTGGAAAAACAGAAAAAAAATCTGTGATGTCTAACCTAATGCAAGTTTCCCATCCTACTACAGAAAAGTTTCTCAATAGAAATGTCTTGAAATATTAATGATATATAGAGAAAATACTGCTGAAAAACAATGAAGTCCCAAACCTTGCAACATTTTTAAATGAAAAGGACATCGACGTGGCAAATTGCGAAATTAATTCGAAAGTTTAGATAAAAATAAGTCCGAAATCAATTACAATTCTAAACGATGCCGGAGATGTTAATTACATTATTATTCACAGATAAAAATTCAACATCGACAAATTGAATATCATTTTATTTTTCAATGCTGTAAGCATTCATGAGAAGACGTCGTGTAGATGCCCCAATTGGCTATAAGCGTCTTATACGATTATAAAATCCTTGTTATCTTCGTCATTAAACAGTTTTTGAAAAACAAATATTCAAAGAGAGCAACCTAGAATATTCCGATTGCAGTCGCACCCTCCGGTCATATAAATTGGCCTACGCGATAATTATACAGTAGGCCTATAGGCTAGGCGGCCGAATGCTGATGTAAACAAAGTTTGGCTAGGCTATGCGCGCACTAGCGCGATTGCGCATGATAATACGCCTGTTGCTCCAGGCGACAAGCGCATTAAGGTCAATATGCAAAATACGATGACCCTGCGGTACACATCCGCGTTTTATTCCAAAGATACGATAATAAAAGGAAAGCTAGCTCCGTATACGACTCTAGCTCTAGCTCTGGATCAATCATACTGAGCATGCTCAGTGCAGTGCGAAAAGGGGGAAATCCCTAGACTCCGGTTGCAACCGTGGTTTTAACCGTGGTTTCAACCGTGGATTTTTGAAACCACTGTTTGTGAATCACAGACTCGGTGAAACCATGGTTTCAGGTGAAACCGTGGTTTCAAAAATCCATCATGGTTTTCAGAAACCACGGTTTCAAATGAAACCACCTTTGTGAATTCGGGCCATTATTTTGAATCGTCTGTTTGCTTGTTAATGATGTTTCTTCTTCTTCTTTTTTTTTTTGGAGGGGGGAGTTAATTTTTTTTTTAATTTTAATTTTTTTTTTTGCTATTTTCTATTTTTCGTTTCTAAATTGGCCTTCATTTTCGTTTTTAATTGTTGTTTGTATGTCCTCGTTTCTTATTCGGCGAATACTGAGTGTTTATGAAAGAATTATTTTTAGTATGATTATCTACAAAGACGAATGCTATATATAGTATACCTGCTAAAACCTGACAATATGTGGTGATTATAATTATTCCAGTGGCCTTATTAATGAGAGCAGTGTTAATAACATATGACTGCCCTGAATAAAGTATGTGTTAGCTGATTATTATTGAATTCTTTACGTAAGTACAGAGGTTGGGCTTACAGCGTGACCGAAAACTGGGGTTTAGAATGAGAATGGGAATGAGAAAACCTTCACATATCTCTCTGTATGCTCTCTCTCTCTCTGTCTCTGTATGTATCTCATTTTTCTTTCGCCCCCCCCCCCCCCCTCCGAGTCTCTCGTCTATCTCTAACTCTACCCTCTCTCTCTCTTTCTTCTACTTTCAGGTCTTATTCTCTGGCTGTTCTTCCTCAATTAAGTCCGCATTTTCTCTTGGCTATGTATCGCTCCATCAAAAGAAAATGCCAAGAAAAAAACAACAACAAAACAAAAAAAATAGGAAAAAAAAGGAACACATTTACAGTCACAAAGCATGTATCTTCATGGTCTTTAAATGGTATTGCTGGAACAGGATACTGAACAACATCAGTTCTTGATTGTATAAAATCTCTGCTCATGAATACTGTCTTGATCTCTTCGTTTATTTAAATCATATTTAAACCATACTTAACCAGATGTCGGGAACAAAGTCAAAATTTTAACTGGAAGATAGTGATATTAGAATTCCGTTTTCCATCTACGTGTTATCCCTATGAGCTGTTTTCAGGTATACCTTTAAAGCAATTGCCTCACATGCTCAAGGTCCCTGGTTCGAGTCCCGGAGGGGGGGGGGGCATTTTTTTTTTCATTTTGCTTTCTTTTTACATTTTATATTACTATCCTCTTTAACTATGATTACATAATTACAAAGTCACAGTCAATGAAATAAAATGACTGATTTTGGCCTGTTATGACAATTACAATGCAGAACTTGCGTACTGGAGGGGGGGGGGGCCTTGGGGGCGTCAGCCAAATCTCGGGGTCCGCGAGATTTTCATTTTGGACATTTTAATTGAAAACTCTACCCCCCCCCCCTATGTATATCAGTTTTTAGGTCGTTTCTTTCACACAATATGTGTTTTATGATATAACACTTGGTTTTATCTGTTTATCTGACAATGGATTCAAACTTTGATAATGAATATTCTTAGATTTACCAAAACTAAACACGGGCTTTAAGTTTGTAGTCCCAAATAGTGTTCTTTTACAGAGTTGCAAACCATCAATATTGCAAAAAGCTCCTTAACCGTAGGAGTGAAACCCTGGTACCCCACCGCATCACACCCTCTCCATGCTCGTCCTTTTTATTTCATAGTGTCTTTGTCTGTATTATTATCATAAGTAATAAAGTATTTTGTGTAACGCTGGCATTTGTTTGAAACTTGCGAAGATTATCTGGGCTGCATGTTTTCATAATCATGTTTCCAAGTTCATGAAAAAAAATCCCTTTCCGGTCGGTAGAATCATGACACGCTTATCCATAATAGTACATGTCATCAAATTTGATGTTTCATATTGCATGTATTCTAATTCAAATGTTTACTTTTCTTGAGATTTACTTCTTTTGCTGGAAATGAGAAAAAATGGAAATTGAACTGAACTGAAGTCGGAATTTCCTTTTCAGGTTTTGCAGATTGCACATTTTTAAGTCGAAAAAATGAAAAAGCTCCGTATCGTAAGGGGGGGGGGGGGGTACCCCCGGCTCGGTCGCTACACTCCCTCATCAGGATTGGTCGCTTCGCTCCTCGCAAAGATTGAGCCCCCCCCCCCCCCAATATTTTGGCTCATTACGCCACTGCAATGCAGTGCACAGTATTGTACAACCCTATAGAAAATCAGATTCGTTGAGGTGAAATAAAGCTTTGGGTCACCTTTTCATTATGCTGCGATATCAAATCATCCAATTTCTAGACGTTAGACTCCTATCGAGACGTAAGAATTTTTATCAATAGTATTTACCAACGACTTTATCACTATCCATGTCGAAACCTAAAAGATGCCGACAGACCACCTAATTCGTCCTGTGACGAATTCAAATGTCTCGTTAAGTCTAATTTTACACTGAGCCTATATAGAAGATTTGTGAAGTTTTAAATACTTCACTCATCGGTATTGTTTTATCTTTCCGCTCCGTTTAGCAACAAGGTGCGAGTACTCAAAATCATAAAACACAGGGTGATATTCAAGTGTTTCCAAGAGGCGAACCCCTATAACGGTGACAGGCGTTGGAGATACTTTTGAAAACATAACACAAAACAAATAACAAGTAGCCATGGTAACATTTGGGATAAATGCTCCAAACTACTATTATATCTAATTTTTTGCAACATTTAATATCTGAGTGATTTTCCGTTTATATCGATGGATTAGTTTTGCCAGATCACACGATCAGTATACAGATAACATGGAACGCTCGATAAGCCGGTCGCTTTTATTTCAGAGTGGTTCAAACTGGTTTGCGCATAATTTGCATTGGGATCCATATGCATGTTGTCAGGCAGGTCAGGTACAGATTGCAAGTGCTTGATCACATTGATTGTCAAACTTAAAGCTTCAGTCGCTTCCATGAACGGTTTTTTTTTTTTCTTCTGAGACTACTTATAGCATGTATAGCTCCACTGGTTGACACATACGTGCCATTTTTTGTTAAAATTTAAATCCATGCTGGCGGCGATTTAAGTCTAATGCCTTAATTTTTCGAAAATCCTGATTCTCTTCTCCCGGCGTCATGGGTAGGAATCTGTGTTGAAACTAGTAGTTTTTTGTTGTTTTGTTTTGTTTTGTTTTTTTTTTTTGCAAAATATCATCCTCTACCCATGATTACTAATGAGAGTTGTTTACATATTCAATAATTTCATAACGATACACTCTAAAAACTAAAATGCTGAATCACCATTTAAAAGGGTGGAGGATCGGTGACTACACTTTCAAAATGTAAGATTAACACTTTGAACATGCTGGATTCAGTACTATACATGCTGAATTCCAACCTTAATATAGTGTTGAATCCAGCATGTTCAAAGTGTTAATCTAACATTTGAAAGTGTAGTCACCCCTCCACCCTTTTAAAAGGTGTCTCAACATTTTAGTTTTTAGAGTGTACAGACAACGATGAAATCGTTCTGTTAGCATCAATCGGTGAACCGATGTCGTATTAAATCGTTGAGAAGTGACCGGTCCTTTTATCCTCGGGTCTGGTCTGTTTCATCTACTAGTATAAGGTTTATATATAATTAATGAAAACAACGACGCAATTAAAAGAAATATATTATTGTAGATCACCTTGCTTCAGTTATATACGTGTATTTTTTTTTTTAATGAGGAATCATAATAGCCTCCGGTCTGTTTTATGTATTAGTACAAGGTTTATACCTAACTGATAAATACAACGACGCAATTAAAAGAAAAATATTATTGTAGATCACCTTGCTCCAGTTATATGAATTTTTTTATATGATTTTTTTTTAAATGAGGAATCATGATAGCTTCCGGTCTGTTTTATGTACTAGTATAAGGTTTAGACCCTGATTAATGAATACAACGACGCAATTTAAAAAAAATGTTGTAGATCACCTTGCTCCATGCAGTTATGGTTATATGAATGTATTATAATAAAAAAAAAAAAAAAAAATTAGGAATCGTTTAGCCTCAGGTCTGTTTTATGTACTAGTATAAGGTCTATATACAACGACGCAATTAAAAGAAAAATATTGTAGATCACCTTTCTCCAGTTTTATAAATGCTTTATGATGAAAAAAAAGAGGAATCATTGAGCATGTTTAGCTTCAGGTATGTTTTACGTACTGGTATAAGGTTTATACCTACAACGACGCAATTAAAAAGAAATATTGTAGATCACCTTGCTCTAGTTGTAATATGATTTTTTAAAAATTGAGGAATCATTGTTTCCCCTTCTACCTGTCACCGCTGTAGGGGCCACTTCACCTTTTGAAGAGAATAGTAATCGTTAAATCACCTGCGCAGGAAATGCTAAAACACAAACTGTGTAAGGAAAGACTTTTATGCTCTAAATTCTAGATCCAAATTAAAGCGTTCTCGTAGCAGATTCAGGCTGTATTATCGAAATGCAATCTTCAAAGAGAGAAAAACATACAACTCATTCTTATTCGATGCTTATAAATAAAAAATATACGGCGGATTGTGAAATTGCAAGAATGGAAATGGTTCAGTTCATTCTCTCTTAAAATACGTCATAGCAAAAAATTGTATTAGTTGAGATTATAATATGATGTATAGTGTTCGAGCAGCTTGCTTTTGATAGTTCAACAAATTTGCATGTAAAATGTGGGCCACGCCGCTTTGAAAAGAGAGAAGGGAGAAGAACGGGGGGGGGGTGTTAATACAAAGCAATCTAGTAAAACGGAAAATTGCGTATGTGCGTGTGTGCGCGCGCTTGTGTGCGTGTGTGTGGTGCGAGAATACAGAGGAGGTGCCGTGGTCGAGTGGTGACTGGAGACGCAAAAGTCAGGGGTTCGATGCCCGGGACGGCACTTATGCCCTTGAGCATGGCATTTTATCTACCTTTGCTCTGTTATCGTACATCAACTAAATGAAAATGCTTTATTGATACTAACGTGTGCACGTGTTTTTGTTGTTGTTGTTTTGTTGTTGTTTTTTTGAAGAGGAAACAAACGAAAGAGAGAAAAAGGTGAAAGGAAAAGAGAACGTCAAATATCAAGAAAACATATACCCTTCCCACGTACCTCTAGTAGATGGCACTGCTAAATTCATTTTTTCTAATCAGCATAATGCTGGTTCCCCCTCAAATTTGTCAGTCAATGCATGCAAACAAGCATACGCATGCTTTCTTAGCAGTCAGGTAAAATAACTAACCAACCAAATGTGTAGCACACGCTACGCCACTGCAGTCTTTATCTCTCTCTCTCTCTCTCTTTCTCTCTCTCTCTCTCTCTCTCTCTCTCCCTCTCTCCCTCTCTCTCTCTCTCTACCCTACCCTTTCTCCCACTGATTTTGCCTCTTCTATCTCATTGCTCTCTTTATCATGTTTATATTGATGGCTATTTCACCCTTCCTACCCCCATGTCCCCCTTCCTCATCTCATCTATCTCTCTCTCTCTCTCTCTCTCTCTCTCTCTCTCTCTCTCTCTCTCTCTCTCTCTTCCTCTCCTATTTCTCACATTCACTTTCTTGCAACCTTGAATGTAAAACGGTCGTGAAATTAAATTATGAAATAAAAAGTCTGGAAGCAATAATGGAAAAGGTTGATTTCATCGAATTTGACTCATACTGTGAGGTTGGAAATCATCAAAATTAAAAAGAAGGAGAGACATGAGAGAAGGGGCGGGGGGGGGTAATTAAAGGCACACAGCTGGTACATTATGAGATAACCACCTAAAACAAACACACATACAAACAAAAACAACGAAAAATACAAGTAAAACAAAACAAAACAAAACAAAAATACCCGAAACAAAACAAAAAATCAAACATGTCTAAGGGGGTATCTCACCGGCCTGGAGACTAGTTCGCGACTCGAGTCTCTGCGACGACTCCGCGACGTCTCCTTGAGACTAACCGGGTCTCCAGGAGTCGCGGAAAATGTAAATATGTTCGATTTTGGGGAGACTTTTTCCAGTCTCCAGCGGGTCTCGGAGAAGTCTCCTCTACGTCTCCATCAGATTATCTTTATCCGCGACGTTGCGGAGACGTCGCCGCATTGTTCGGAGACATATATTTGAACTTGCATTATCAAACTAATATTTAAAGCTCATATATAGAATAAAGTATAGTGACACTGAACCCCTAACGTACACACAAAAGTATTTTGGTGATTGGTACACTTGAAGCGATAAGCACATACAGAATAAGTAATACTGGGTTCTTTATGACGCATGCAAAACCAGCGTGATAGTTGTGAATAAGACACGTTTAATAATAACCAAGAAAGTGTATACTAATCATCATTGTTCTCGTGATGGCTATTATGGTTTTTAAAAAGGATTTACAGAACTGAAAATGTATCTTACTAGAGAATTTTTTTAATGAATTCTAAAAGCGCTTTGAGACGTTGCTACCATGACGATGATTTCCCCTTAAGCGCTAAAGAAATCTAGATTTACTGAATTTCAGTTATTAAAGTTATTTCACCTGGAAAAGTATATTGGGTCTTTACAAAATAAAATCAGTTTTAATTGACATACGTGTGACTTATTCAAAGCAAAGCTTTTTACAGACCAGGCAAGGGCACGTTCTCGTGAGGATGCTGACGTCTTGTGCTCGCATTTGAACTTGAATGTTTGTAGATGTTTGGGGGAATATTGCATATTAGAACTGCTGGGGCTGCAGCCAAAAGCCTCATGCTTCGTCCATTATAAACTGATGAGGTAGTAGTAATTGCTGTTTTGTCCACACTGTTATAAACAAACTAATATTGAGATGATTTTCTTAATCTTGTAATGAAAACCATTTCAGAGGAAAATAAAACAGGCAAATTAATGGCGTATATCAATTACTCAATAACGTGCTGTCGCTGAACAAAGGGGGATATACCCCGTAGACTGTCAACATATTTTACATGTGTGTGTGTTTTTTTTTACATAGTACGGATGGTGCCCCTTACTCTAAGTTATTATTTTATTGTTATTACTTATTCATTTATTTTAGCCAGAAAGTGCAGTGACTGGGCGAGAATTCGTTTTATTCATTATTCAAACTTGGCCTTTGATGTCACTTCCAAACACTGAACCAAATTCTAGGCTGTAATTATATCAAGAATGCATGTACCTCTTTCTACATGTTGAGCTCATTTGCACGGAGTGCTTCTACAATACTGTACTGGTACGTAATTAAATTGTTATGGAGACGGAAAGCTTTTTGCAAAGTTACACTTTACATTTTTCACGTAAGTTTTTTTTTTAAATAGCTTGTTAGATTTACTTCTGTTTAGTTCTCGGTATTGATGTTGATCTTCACTAGAAATCCGGTACCTTTGTGCACGGAATTATAAACATGAAATTTACCTATAACATAATCTTTACTCAGGGGCTTGCACCTTAGAAGCATTGCCTTTTTTAAGCTTGCCCCTCCGTTTTACTATATCTTTTTCTCAGTGTGGTCAGCTTTATTTTGTTCAGTATCTCAATAGTTCTGTTCTTTCTTTTATGTTATTTAATCATTTTACATTTGTCTTAAAGAGATTACTGAATTCATATTTTTGTTTTGTATACTGTGAAACGGAAAATGAATAAATCAAAATGAAATAAATCAATTTGGGAAGCTCAGGCACCCCCACAAAATAAAAAAAAAAGAATGAAAGAAAGAAACGAAAAAGCGAAATCTATAACACACAGGGAATGACGCACAAAAAAAAAAAAAAAAAACCGCGGTTTTTCCTCCCTCATATGTGAAAAAGCCTTAAATGTAAACCCTGACATGGCAGAATATGCTTTGGCAACAAATGCTTCGGACTTATTTTTTTTTAAGTTACATGGTTTGGGTAAGGGTTGTAACATGTTTTAGGTCGGGCTTATACTCATAAGCCGGCGCACACTGCACGATCCGACTGCGACCCGATTTTCGAAGAAATGGCATTGTTCATGGTTCCAAAATATGAAGGTTTAAACAAGTAAAATGATCTTATTTGAAGTTCGCAATAATGATAGGAATACTAAAATTGATATTTTGGTTTACTGCAAGCCTTTAGGTCGGAGTACAGGCCGAATCGGCTTCAAATCGCAGCCGATCGCAAGGTTGCTGTGACGTCACTACGATTGAATTCGCCTTTATTCCTATAGGGAGGCTCGCTATAGCCCGGAATTTCGATTTTATATTCATACGACTATTCGGAACTTTGATCATTAAGATTTTACGTGTTTCAGTTTTTATATCAAATGCTATAACAATTTTTTCCAGAAATCGGATCGCAAACGGATCGTATAGTGTTCGCCGTAGGGTTTGGTTTAGGGTTCGGTATGGTGTTATCTGTGCGAAATTGACGAGGAGCAATTGTCGCCGAAGCACAATATACGGGTTATATAGAGTATGATATCTTGACCATATTGATGTAATCTTAACCCAAATACCGCAAGAGCCACTGATCGATGCAGTCCTGATTAAACAATGATGCCCCATGTACGTTTTTGACCCGTTGCTCAATTCGGTGATGCACAATTGCGTCAACTACTGACGCGGTATTTGATGCGTCTTAATGACAAAGAGAGTGACAATGAGTGAATGCAAATTAACAGTGCAAACATTACGTTGAATCACGTTGCATCTACCATAACCTCTAATAGCGCAGGTAACAATGCAAGGCAAAATGACGCTACGTAGGCCTATCCACCGGGTATTAGAGCATGATATCTTGACCATAGTGATGTAATCTTAGCCTAATGGCTACTGTATCAACGGGTAGCACCCGAAATTAAAACAAGCAAGTTAATGAGTTCAAGATATTTAAGCGCAATGCTAAATTTGTTGCGTCATTGCCATTCAAATTTTACACACAAAAACGCTAATAAAAGACCCGCTGTTTCCAGGCCTCTTGATATGTGGACGAGCCTTTACGGTGTAGAAATGTAAGCCATTTCGGTTGGAGGGATTTCTGCGATGAAGTCATCAGAGGATCTCTTACATCCCACCTGATAGCGCAGCATCTTAATCACAGCGTTGCGGTAAGACTTGTTCATGATCCAATAGACGCAAGCATTCCACCAGCTGTTAGAAGTGATCATATACCTCACAAACACTATTAGGATTGGAGGAACCCTGATATTAGGAATGGGATTCAGGAAATTAATGATGGTACTTGGTATCCAAGCTAGATAGAACACGCAGGTGATTACAAGGACCGTCTTCAGTCCCTTCATTCCTGCTCCGCTAGGCGGTGGGAGGGCGATGTTACCGGCGTTAACCGCGGCTTCCAGGACGGCGATCTGACGCGCGTGGCGACGCGCTATACCCAGGAGTCGAATGTTCACAAATGTAGTGATCACCAATGCCGTGAACGGGATGAAGTTGTAGATGATGAAGCTTGGTTTGATGAGTGAGAGGCAGACAGATCCGTAGGGGTGACAAACACCTGTCAGCCTGCTCTGGAGATAGGATCCGCCTGAATTGAGAAGCGCGAGAAACAAGACCGCGATCAAAGCACAAACCATTCGCTTACGAGAAGCCATCGCGGGATACTGAAGGGGTCGGGTTACTGCTAAGTAGCGGTCGACTGACGCTAAAGTCAAGATTAGCATGGACTGCCAAACAAAGGCGGTGCAGAGAACAAAAATGGTATCACCTATGCCTTTGGGTACTGGCAAGTAAACAAAGAAGACACCAGAAGTTGAACATATCATACCGGTGAAAAGATCAGTTACCGAAAGAAACATTAGGCAAAGTTTAGTGTTTTCGCCAAAACAATTTTTAACTTGTGGAACGATGATGATGTTGATAATGTTGAGCAGAACGCAGAGGACTGCATTAACAGAATAACCAATAGCGAAAAAGTTTTTCCTGCTTTCAGAGAGGATGTATGGAGTGTCCCATGATTCAGTTACGACACTAGCATTTGAAACATTGGCGTTTTCTGTATTAAAGCCATCCATTGTGAATGGAAGGTGTGATCGTTAGATGATAAAGCCACGGGTTAGGTCCATGGTACAACTTTGTTCTCCTAACCAAGATGCGCTGGCGCAATTTGGAAAGGCAGTCATCCTTTAAACCAAGTCTCTCTTAGACTCTAGGATCGGACTTCAAACTGTCGGTCCAAGTACCTCCTATTACCAGCATCAGTTGAAATGAGTGATCATAACGACGAATGTGCTTCTTAACAGCTTGAGCTCCCGTTTCGATCAGACAAACTCGATGAAAAAAGAATGGATATCTTCACGGCGTCGCTAGATGACTCGACATGACGAGCAGAAAGTTGCCTAATCACTCTGCATCCCAAAAGGCATTTGACTGAAAAGTTGAAACCAGCTTATCAGCAAATCGTCAATATTTGGCGTGTGTGAAGCATAAAGCGCTAAAAGCATGCGAAGTGTGCGGGATATTATGGAACGCTAGGCTGGACACAATTCACCAACTAGATGACGTAAATAATGTCCAGAGCATACGTTATGCAAATAGATGACAAATGCTTGTGCATACCCAAGCTTTGAGGCCTTTTGGAAATAAAACGGTGCTCGCTGATTGGTCAAAACGATGACGTATGCACAGCATACGTCAACTAATTCCATACTTATGCTCTGGACATACTTCATCCAGTTGGCGAATTGTGTCCAGCCTAGCACTCCATAGGATATCATTATCACGCACGTTGGAGTTACACACGTCATCGCGTCAAGCTGCTTTCCAAGGAAAAAAAAACACTTTCTTCCAACCGCTTTGATCATTGATAGATTGCTTCAGCCTTAAATTGTGACGACATTGCCAAAGGCATTAGTTGAAAACAGTGGCCCATTATCCACTTGCGTATACTGGGAGAGGGGCATAGGATGCTGCCCCCCCCCCCCATAGGTAAATGGAAATGAGATCGGGAAAAACAGTGAATGTGTGGAAAAACATATTTTAAAAGATGACAAGACCCTCTCCACTTTAAGGAAAGCAACTATTTTGCAATTTCCATATCCTCATTGGTTGTTCTTATATTGTGTGTTTAAAAAAGGATAACCAACTTTGAAAATTCCTGTAAATGGATTTTGTATTTACCGGTATTGAATTTCATATCATAATTATGAACGAGTATTCATCATAGCTTCCAATAGGTAACTTGTTTGGGTGTCTAGGGTCACGCATCACTGAACACCGTCGTTTTCAAATTTTGTGCATAATCCCAAGTGGTTCACTTTCTTTTTGTTCACTTGAAATCATATCAGTGGAAACTTGAAATGTTACGGGTCTATCAAGGAATTAAAGGATAAGTCCACAACGAGATGAAGTTCATTTCAGTAAAAGGAGTAAAAAAAAAAAGTCCAGTCAGAACAGTAAAATTTTGATGAAAATCGGATGAAACATGAGGAAGTTATTAGTTATTGAAGTTTTGCTATTTTTTTTTTCGCAAAACAGTTCTTAAACAGTCGATATGAATATTCAGTGAGGGAGTTGATGATTGCATGTTTTTTATCCTCACATGATGTATACAGAAATGACAAATATTTCATATTTTAGCTGTCCTAAATACTCCTAACATAAAATGGATGTCTAATATGTGTAGCACTTGCGTAAATCCGGGGGAGGGATGGGGTGGGGGAATATATCCCCCACTTTTTAGAGTGGGGGAGGCGATGGCGTGTACAAATATATCCCCACCTTTCAAAGAGGAAAATTATATTCTAATAAATCAATTTTGGAATTTTTAAAGAATTATCATAAACGACGGTTACTATAGTAGTAAAAAATTATTTGAAATGCTATAAAACCAAAGATAGGGATGGGAGAGGATGAGGTGTGCGGGAGGGTTAGGGTGTGTGTTTGTACTCGTGTGTGAGTTCGCGCGAGAAATGTCGGCAAAAAAATGTCGATCATCTCCCCCCCCCCCCCCCCCCCCCGGCCCTCCCACTCCTCAAAACGGATTTACGCATTAGTCTATACGGGGACACGTTCAACATAGTTAATCGCTACCTGGATCAATCTAAAATCCTTCGAATTAAAAAAGTAAGTGCTTTTGATGTCAGTTCTGAAGCCTTTAATGATGTGGTTCTAGATTCCAAGCTGTTTGCTTCCATCATTATGAAAATTATCTAGCCTAATGGACCTCACTGAATCACACGCCAGTAATTTTAATATGATGATTTTTTTTTCTTCATATTTTGCTTTTGATCTGGGATCGGTGAGTTGTTAATTTTATGTCTTGTTATTTGAATTCGTTAGTGGTCATCATTGTTTGCTATGTTTGTACCTTGTTTTATATTGTATATTATTTGTTAAGCCGCAGGGCTTTCGCCCCAAACAAGTAACAGGCCACCGATAAAGCCACCCTGCGGTAAAGAAGATTAAACAAAAAGAAAGTAATTTACAAAAAAATAATTACTGGCGGATGCAATGACGTGTGTTTTGTACCAGGGCACGGGGTAGATCCAGATGAAACAAGATCAGTCACAGGTTGTTAGACATGACAGAGGTTGAAGGAAACCAAAACCCTAGAGTCAAAAATATCTTAAACAGAATAAAACAGCAAAAGGATCAGCAAAATGTGCATGGAATAAGAAAGTGTGCCCTGTGTTTGACACTACCATAGCTATCGGTAATGTAATTTTAGGACATCTCTCAATATGATTTGTACACAGAGTTTCACATATATTCTTCATTTTCTTTAAGAACTATATGTTTTCATTGTCCTTATCCCAAATATGCTGTGGAGAAAACACTCCTCCATTATATATCTTGAGTTTTGTTTAAGAAAATGTGCAAATCTTTAACAAAAAAACAACAACAAACAAACAAAAACAATAACAAAAAACCAAACAATAAAAAAGAGAAAAAATAAAAGAACAGAAAATGTTTTATTTTGTGTAGACATAATTAAACATTTTTTGCTCCATCATATAACTTTGTAGTTAAGCAATTTGTTTCCAAAAAGTGTTTCTGTAAGTGCTGTGGCTGTTTGCCTCTATTTTTTTTTAATATTTTGCTTTTGTTTTATTTTTATAGTGCACCTTACCTTTCTAAGTAATTACCTGAGGGGTCCACAAATTACAAGCTATGTTTTAGTGTACATCTCCATGTTTGCAGAATAAAAACCATGTTTCATATGTGATCATTCTATTTTTCTTTTCAAAGGTTTGATTTTGTGTTTATGCTTATTTCAAATATGTTTATATAAATTTTCCGTATCAGTATGCTGGCAATTGTATTTGGGATTTGTATTGTTTGTTTAGAAATAAAACCCAAAAGATGACAAATTCAAGTTCAAGATTTTGACTATGATTACAAAAGTAGAAAATTGTGAAAAAATGACATTGAATCACAAAAATAGCTATGGAATCAAATTGCCTATCCCCAAATTGATGAAATATTGTCAATACTCAGGAAATAATTTTGTACTAAATACAGATAATATTGCCTAGAGGATGATGTTGAAAGTGTAAATGTCAGGTGTTGCATTTTTTCTTGGCTATACGCGATATACTAACAACGGAAAGCACCCGTTATTATGTTAGATATAATTATTCAGAAAATTTTATAATCCGTTTTCCGGATTATCGTTCAGCAATATTCATGAATTTTGCGGCTTTGCATTTGGTTTGCGGCGGGCTGTAGCCTACTTTACTTTAATCTTTGGCAAAAAATATATCGAATTTTAATGGATGTATATTTTGCTTATTGTGTTTAGCTTTTGTAATGCCCCTTTTACCCTTTTTCGCTGGTGCCTCCCCCCCCCCCCCCCCCACTTTGAAAGACGCTCCGCCGCCCCTGCTGAGAGTCATAGCGATGGCGTTATGAAATGCATTCTTCGAGTCTGCAAAGGCAAATTGAACCCATGCACGGACCAGAAGTTAAAAGTTTGGGTTGAATTGTTCCTTTAGCAATTATTTTTTGAAACGACACAACTATTTTATGACTCGCATAGAGAGGAAGACCTATTAATGACGCAGTCCAATTGCGCGAGCTAGGACCGCGTTGCGGTATGAAAGCACCCGTTATTATGTTAGATATAATTATTCAGAAAATTTTATAATCCATTTTCCGGATTATCGTTCAGCAATATTCATGAATTTTGTGGCTTTGCATTTGGTTTGCGGCGGGCTGTAGCCAGTGGCGGCACCAAGGGGGGGGGGGGGGGGGGGGGCATGGGGGGCATTTGCCCCCCCCCCCCCCACTCAGAAGCTTTGCCCCCCCAGTTGCCCCCCCCCCCCAGAAATTTTGAGGACTGAAAAGAAAAATTATACAGTAATTTGTAAATAAGTAGATGTTGTCATAAGCATCACATTCAAGCTGTGAAGTGCTCTAAAATACCATTTTCTGCTCTTCAAAACTTCGATTGAAAACCAAAAAAGTTGTTATTTTTGGCTCGCTCGCTTCGCTCGCTCGTCATATCTTTAAAGTTCTTTTCTAAAATGCGATTAACAAGAAGAAAAGTAGCCATTTTTGGCTCGCTCGCTCGTCATATTTCAGGATATTTATTCGAAAATGCGATCAAAAACCAAAAAAGCGGTTATTTTTTGTTCGCTCGCTTTGCTCGCTCGCAAAATTGATGTTAAAATGTGTGTAAGAGGAAAAAAAAACCTTGCGCTTCACGCTCAATTTGTCCATGCACGCAAAAAAATTTGACTGCCCCTGCCCCCCCCCCCCCCCCCCAACATTTTCTTTTGCCCTCCATTTGCCCCCCCCCCCCCCCGCCCCCACTTTAACAATCCTGGTGCCGCCACTGGCTGTAGCCTACTTTACTTTAATCTTTGGCAAAAAATATATCGAATTTTAATGGATGTGTAAATTATGTTGCAAAATTATATGAAATATCCTAGCTATGGTTTATGCTAGGATATCAGTACCATGAATGTCAATTTTTTATTTCATTATTTTGCTGGGGTTTTTTAATAACTGGAAATAAATGTGTTCGAACTGGACTGAACTGAACTGAACAATATGAGTGGAATAAAATTAACAAATGAGTGGTACGAGTATTTTGACTTCGTATAGAAGCAAGATTATCTAGTTTTACGAGACTTTGGCTTTATTTAAGACCTCAAGCATGTTATTCAGCTGTGTTATTGATCAAATGGTCATTGGTCCCGAGATAATTCATTGGTTTATTCATCACATAGCACCAGTAATTTATAGATATTGATCGAATCTTTGTATTAAGAAACAAAGGGTTTTAATCCTTTCATTGGTAACTCCTTGTGATTTTCAACATGGTTGCATCAGAATAAAACAGCAATGAAAGTTACTCTCTCAGCGTTCTTTCAGAATAATCTCAATACGGCGACGACTTGTATCGATTTAACTCGATAGTCCGTTTTTCAGGCTCACACTCAGAGTCAGAGGCGGCGCTCCCGGGGGGGGGGCAAGGGGGCACAGTGCCCCTCCCCCACTTTTCGAAGCACCCAAAAAGTGCCCCTTTTTGTCCGAGAAAAATGCCCCCTTTCAAACCTGTTCGTGCCCCTGTTTCATCTTAGAAGGGCCCATTTTCTTTATTAAGCTTGTTAAGTGCCCTTTTGCCTCCTCATAACTGTCCCCTTTCGTTTCAGATAAGTTACCCTTCTTAAAACCTAGAAGTGCGACCTTTTTATTCCTGATAAGTTCCCCTTTCCCTTTTAAATAGCGCTCTCTTCCCATTCTGAGAAGTGCATCTTTTACGTCTTTTACTATACACTTCATAATATCATCCCTTTGAAATTGTGATTATTGCCCCTCTTTTCCTTTTTCACAAAGCTAATCCTTTTCTGCAGAGTGCCCGTTTTCACCTCTAAGTGCCCCTTTTGAAATCTGATAATTGCCCTCATTTACTTCTGATAAGTGCCCCTTTTCCTTTCTAGTATGTCCACTTTCTCCATTCTGCGAATGTAAAATAAGTGCAATTATCCCTTTTGTTTTCTGATAGTGTCCCTTTTCCATTCGGGCAAGTGCCCCTTTTAAAAATTTGATACATTCCAGTTTAATTTCTGATAAGTGCCCCTTTCTAGTAAATGCCATCTCTCCTCACGATTTAGCGCCCCTTCCAATTTGAAAAGTGTCTCTTTTCATTCCTGATGAGTGTCCGGTTGTCGGATAAGTGCCCACTTTCAGTCCCTCTTTCATTTGAAATAGTACAATTCTCTTTCTGATAAGTGCACCTTCCAATCTGATAGAGGCCCCTTTTCTCTCTTGTATCGCGCACTTATTTATTCACGCAAGGCACTTGTGTGGTAACCATGAAGGTCTTATCTGTTCTCCTATTCCTGATGGTATTGTTCTAAAAAAAACCTCATTCATTTTCAATATTTTCGCTAATAAATTATGATCGGTCGCTATGAGACCTCACAAATGCACTGAAAACATTATAACATGGTCACCATGAGGAAAACTATATAAAGAGTAAATGGAAAAATAACAGTAATAATTATGGAAAATCCATAAAACATGTAAAATGAACTTGCGGTATAGGCCATTCTAGATATATTGCAAATAACATGGCTTTCAGCAATAATACTTAGCATTTTTTGCTCGCTCGCAAAATAGATAAGAGAGAGCAGTATATAATTGCAAAGTAGTTATTATCATAAAAAGATAAAAATCGTACGTCAAAATGCCCCTTAAAAGTTTGTTGAATAGAATGTAGGGGTATATTTTGCTTCTTGTGTTTAGCTTTTGTAAGTGCCCCTTTTTCCGGAAGTACCCTTTTTCGCTGGTGCCCCCCCCCCCACTTTGAAAGACGCTCCGCCGCCCCTGCTGAGAGTCATAGCGATGGCGTTATGAAATGCATTCTTCGAGTCTGCAAAGGCAAATTGAACCCATGCACGGACCAGAAGTTAAA
The DNA here is from genome assembly GCA_029962745.1 of Echinometra lucunter. Taxonomy (NCBI): domain Eukaryota; kingdom Metazoa; phylum Echinodermata; class Echinoidea; order Camarodonta; family Echinometridae; genus Echinometra; species Echinometra lucunter. The sequence goes on along the minus strand of CM057167.1, from coordinate 1,748,321 downwards.
AGTTTGGGTTGAATTGTTCCTTTAGCAATTATTTTTTGAAACGACACAACTATTTTATGACTCGCATAGAGAGGAAGACCTATTAATGACGCAGTCCAATTGCGCGAGCTAGGACCGCGTTGCGGTATGAGCCCGACCTTGCTGGTAATCCATTATGCTCGTTGAATGCGAAACGTAATTTTCCTGACGTTACGTTACGTCAGCAAATAATACATCTTTTGTTTGATCGTCGACTTTCCTTTTGTGCCTACTTCCACTTATTTGAAAAAAAAAATAAAAATAAAAACGATTCTATGCGTTCACTGGAATATTTGAAGGGCAGGGGGCTCCTGATATTTTCTAACCAAGAAAAAAATGTAAGAGGAAATCTTCAATGTGACGAAACTATTGAAAGTTGAAACAGTCATCATCTAAATGCTATTAAAACTTCGTGAATAACTGATATAAATTTTGTCTGAATTTTTCTTTTCAGTGGCATTACGACCTCGAAAAACATGAAAAATGCAAAGTTTACCTAAAGTCATAGAAAACGAAGTCAAAGGGAAATTGAGAGCATGTGACCCTAATTGAAACCCAGTAGACCTAAAAAAAAAATTGCAGCGGGAGAGGAGGGGTAGGGGGATATGGATAATGTATCAAGGTGAAGGGTATTAGAGGGAACAATCATTGATTGATTGTCGAAATCAATGAATTCAGCAAACAAAGCCCATGTCAGTGCTCACTTAACCGTAAAATTTTGTCGATACTCACATTGTCACCCAGTAGAATAGACACTAATCAGTGAATTTGGAAAATCTTTCATAACATTCAAACAATTTCTTCCTTTTCAATGATATTTCCCAATCGTGATGTTTTTAATGCCTCTGTACATGACATGCTTACCTGCACTAAGATTCAAGATTATAAAGTTTGAATATTTTTCTCCTTCAATATCTGTAAATTTCTGAAGTTCCATTGCTTTGCACCAACAATGAACCATAAATCATTAACCTTAAAACACTGCAAGATAATTTCTGTAACAGCTATGAATGAAAAAAAAAACATATAAAGAGAGCTTATTGATGTCTTAGCTTTCTCGAAAGTGGACATATTTCACATCTCATTCTCTAAATGCAATGTCCAATTTAAGCAAATAATTCATCATTTTTTTTTTCATGCAATAGCGATGCAAGACTCCATATCGATTGAGAACTCGAAAAACTAATCCTATTACATTGAAATCAATTGACCATTTTGTTTGCCTATTGTCTAGATTTCCTGTTGTTAGCAAAGCTATTTCTTTGTCAAGAGGTGAATGTGTACACACAACCTGCTCCTAATTTAGTCAGGATAAGCAACTGCAGCGGTCAGACAAATTTTATAACTGCTTGCGAATTGTTCAAGAACATTTTGGACTTGCATTTTTCCTTGTTGGAGTAAAGTTATTGGAGCGGATACCATATCAGGTTAGTCTACCACACCAACACAAGTTTTGATGCTACTATAAAGGTAAGATACAATTTATGATGCTTTACAGTTCACAAGTCACAACAGAATTATTCAACCCATTTTGATTGAAATCTTTTGTTTTTCTCAAGAATGAAAGGTGGACTATAAAGTGGAATTTGAGCATTTGTTGAATAGTTTTTGTTTGTCGTCTGAACGTGAACAATCTCATTTGTATAACAGTAAAAATATTAACAATTTTCCTGAATTTTTAAAAGGATTCATATCCTGGCCAAGGCATGCAGTCAAAGACATACATGTATATTTCACACATTTCTGACATGCATGTTTTGCAACTTCCAAGAAAGCTGCTGAATAGTTTAAAGTGGCAAACAATTTTTGATAAGAAAATAAAGTGAATAAACCACCCCTGATCCTTTAAAATTTGTACGTTGTCTTTTATAATTGTTTAACACTGTCGTCTGTGATATGCTCAACTAAAACAAGAACAAACCATTTTTCACAAAAGCAAATTTGAAAAAGTAAACACTTTGGTGAATGATTGCGATGTTAAAGACGAAGGCGACTTATCACCTTTGCATTTAATTTAGTATTCATCATGTTCATATCCTTCGTATTATTTGGGAAGGTCGAAAGAGTTGTTGAATTGTTCATTAACTTGGCTTTCCATCATAAGAGTACGAGACGAAAGAAGGAGAATCATAGGGGTTTGCAACTCATGAATTATGAAATTACCAAACCGTCCCGCTACCTATCAAGTAGGTCCTTTTGATCTGTTTGCAAAAAGTCTGAACTATTTTGTGCTTATTATAAAACTGTGCCTTTGATCAAATAAAAGTTTCAAAATTTCTTTTGCTTAGCAATCCTTCGTCTCCTCCTTTCTTTATCGCTACCTCTCTCTTTACTTCTCTGACCATCTTCTGCTCCCAATCTCTCATTCTCTCTCTCTCTCCCTCTCTCTCTCCCTCTCTCCCCTCTCTCCCTCTCCCTTTCTCTCTCTCTCCCTCTCTCTCTCCTTCCCCCTCTCTTTCTCTCTCTCTCTTTATCTAGATAATTGAGGAAGTACATTTAAGTGCCTATCCCTTTATATTAGGCAACATCAGAGATTCTAATGATCTTATATCGTTGACCTAAATGAATAACAGTCTCGGAAAAACATCGTTCCTTCATTACCGGGGGGGGGGGGGGGGAGAGAAAACAATTTTGAGACGGGTATATAGGAGGATATGTGATGTATTTTCATCAGAATTGATTTTGAGTGAATCACTAAGCCTACTCATTCAAAGTTCTCCCGGTAACAAGTTAACGATTAATGCTTTAAAGAAAAGACTGAGTTGTGGTAAAGGAGAAGAGAGAAAACGATTTTTATCATAAGTATTTTTTCATTCCCATATGATAGAACAGCGTAGATTAAACATGTTAAATACCACCTGAAAAAAGACTGCTCCTTTGATGCAGTAATATTAGCTCAAAACGGTACCTGCGGTCAACTTTGAAAACATAATGCTATGGTAGTCCCATAGTTATCCATTTTTTTGTGGAGAGCTTTTTCATCGTCACTGGTTTTATAAGCTAGAATAATTCACGATTTGTCACTGAATGTACTGAATGAACATCTTGTCCATTTATTCTTTATTACATCACAATTGGTGCCGTGGTGTGTTGGTTTATTCACTGAACTTTTAATCAAATGGCTCGAATCTCAGCCCGGCACTAATGCCCTTTGGCTAGACATTAATCTACGTTTGACACTCCCCACCCAGGTGTTAAACAAGGGTATTCCCCCATGATGCGAACGTCAATATAGATTGGTATATTTAAAAAGGGATCTGGCTGGAATACTTAGTACTCCTGAGGGATATGAGATGCATGGTGCAATTAACCCCTTCGTGACAGAGGTCCACATTTTGTGGTTTGGCCTAATATCTTTTGATGCAAAGCCCTAAAAATCATACCAAATACATGAGCAGAAAGAGCAAAAAATTCTACACAAACTGTGCCCATTTTGGTTGCGTCAATATTCGTTGTTTGATGCTGAAATTTTTTTAAATGAAAATAAGCATTAAAATCCTTAAATTGGCAATGTGATAGAAAGTTTAAAATCACCATTTTCCCCTGCAAATTGGCAACTTTTTGACTTCTCATCATTATTTCTGTCAATTTATATTCATTTCAGATACATGACGTTTTATAAGAAAATGTAGCAATAAAATAAAAATGTTGGTGTTGCCAATTTGAAGAATAAAAGCTGATCAAATTAGGCTTTAAATAATTCCTGTCACGAATGGGTTAATGAGTATCATATGAATGGAATCCAGTGACAGGGGTAATAATATTTTCATGTAAAGCGCCTATAGAAACGTAGTATTAAGACTTGTTCAAATTGAATTTGATTGTGTTATAGGTTTTCCGCCCTTTTTCGTCACCATTTCTTCCAATTTAATTTTAAAACAATTGTGTTTTCAATTTCGTCCAGGACACTTTGGAATGTGCCAATGTTTGTTTCAATTTCATCTTTGGTCGATAAATTCTTAAACATTCAGTGTCGTGCTTTGTCACTCATTTCGTCGATTCAAATTCGTCAGTCGCAGTAGCTGAGCACGAGGCAACAAAATCAATTTCGTCTGTTGGCATTCGTTTTCATCAAAGTTTCATTATAAATTCTCTCCCAGATTGATGGTCTACTGGCGGACAAAGAACATATCACAGTAACACACAGCGCGTGGGTGGGATTATAAATACGAAAATTATTTCATGGTGCCAATTTATCAAAATTTCTTTTTACTAAAACATCGCTACTAAAAAGGCAACCCAAAATATCACTGGGTTAGACTGCCTTCAACAAGTATGCTAAACAGCAAGAGCAATATGGCATGATGCATTCGGTCAGTAAGCAGGGGACAGTCTTAATCTGTTCATCTCGTATCTTATCTTTTCCTTAATTACTTAGTCAGTCTTCCTTGCGTCATGAGGCCTCTTCAATTTTCTTTGATATATTTTGAAGCAATTCGTCCTTCGGCAAGAGCAGATAGGTCATTTCCGCAGACTTCGTTATTATCAGTGATTTTTTGCATTTTATCTTCTGTTTTGACATGTTTTATCGCCTTAATCAGACATTCATAACTTTCATAATCATTATTACGAGCTTTTGTAAAAGGTCACTCTTTTATAGTTTTGTCTCTTACTCATTTCACTCTTATTAAGAGATCTTTTCAATATATTCTGGAAATGCTAGATGCTTCCATGGGTTTCCTCTTTATGATTACTTTTGTACCGATTTAATGCTATATTTCTTTGCATACACCCATCTAACCTTTAATGGTAATGGTATTGTTGTTGTTTTGAAGTGAGAAAGACGTTAGAGAGAAGGGAGGAGGTAACTGTTTTTGTGGGGGTTCCCTTTGGACATTTTCAGACCAGAGACGCCCATCGCATTCAAGAAAATTAAAACGAAGAATTGGAGCACTTCAAATTCTAGCCAGAATCAATGAGAATGCAATGATGTAGATGGCCTTTGCTTATTACTGCATGTACATTTTTGTTGCGCTTTATTTCAGTATATCCGGGGGAGGGGGTCACAACACTGTGGACAAAGCTACACATGATATTGTAAGCCAAATGGATTCTCAGTCATCAATCGCATAAACTAAATTTCTGTGTGCATTAAGATCATTATTATTGACAATACATTTTAATGCGAAGTATAATTTCTGTTAATGATTTAATTGAGATTATGGGAAATACAGTGACACTTTTCTATAACAAGAAAAAAAACTTCTAGTATCCTGAGGAGATAATGAGTACTTGTAATTTTGCATTAATTTCCAGTTCAGATTCTGAACACACAGAGATCGAACAATGAACATGCTGCGAAGGCGGAAATCTTGTCCCAACCCAGACTTTCAGGATCTTGCAACTCGAGTTCAACGATCGAGGTCTGCCATTAGAAGTTTAGGAAAATCGAAAAGTCCATGGTCATCACCAAGATCGTCTCCGAAATCGTCGCCGAGATCGTCGCCAAAAGTTAATCGGAAGCAAACGGTCCCTTCTATTGTCATCAATGGTAAGTCAAAATTGTTTGTGCGATAATGCTCTGAGGTCAATGTCCTTCACTCGGGGCTGACTGATAATGAAACTTTATTTGAGAATTTTCTTTTGGCTGGTCCACTCAACCTATAGACCAATTTCACAACGCAAGAGGGCAGCAGACTGTTCGACACAGTTCGACATACTGCGGTGGGCGCTCCAACTTTTATAGTACACAAGTCAATAGCGCGTTAGTACATTCGTTCGATTATTTGTCTATTTCGACCAATATATGCAGATTTCTTTTAATATTTGCAATGAGAAATTGTCAGGGAAGTTCAGGTCGCAGCTGTGCGGTGCTCGAATGCCACAAGAATTGGAGAAAGTTTAAAATTGGAAGCTAACTGAGTGCGAAATTCACTCGCTTTTGACTGATGAAGCCTGTTTGTGAGAAGCCGTACTCCCTACACAGGTTTCCGTGAGCAATGCGAAGGAATCCGTCGCCAGTGGGTAAAAACATCAACAGAAAGGACTTTGAAGTCAAGAAACATTATCATTATGTACTTTGGCGTAAAATTTAATGAGTGAAAACATGACTTTGTAAACAGGGTAAGATTGAGGGCTCCCGTTTACTACGGCTTCAATGCTGCAATCGAAGTTATACTGACAAAACTAAGTTGAAAAACTATCAAAAGTACAAAAATACATCATACCTTCATCTGTCAGATATGGCTATTGTCTTACCTCATGTACCCATGTATCCATGCTTTATTTTATTGATCTGGAATAAAGTAAATGGAACAATATTAAGGCACATCTCATATCTTACATTCATTTTGTACACAGAGCCAATCACGGTCAGCGCGCTTGCCCACCGCAGCAATGGCGTCGCCGATAGAGGGCCAAATACATAAACCGGAGGTGAAATTGGTCTATATTAACTGGCCCTCCGACCATGGGCGTCAATTAAGAGGAGGGGGACAGGGGACACGTCCCCAAAAGTTTTATGGGCGAGGGACACAATAGGAAATGTCGCCCTACATTTCGAAATGTGCCAAATTCATTTCGCATTTCTCCAAGGAAATTAATCTTATGTCTTCGGGCTTCTAGATATGACTGTTGATTCTTTAGAGCTTTCTGGTAATAAGTGAGGTGAGATGATGATGACAATTCTTGACATGCTTGTTGTCAATGGATATGATCAGTGGCGTAGACAGGTTCTTACACCTGGGGGATGATTTGCCGTTCACGAGAAATCGAGGATCAATTTCGTATACAGATACACACACACGCACGCACGTACTCGCGCACACAAACACAAACACACACCCACACACATACACCTGAATGCACAGCATCGGCGTAAATCCACTTCGAGGAGTGGGGGGGGGGGGGGGAATGATCGACTTTTTTGCCGATTTTTTTTTTCTTTCGAACTCACACTTAAGTATAAACACATGCCCTCACCCACCTGCACAGACCCCCTTACACACATTTTAATTTTTATCTTGCGAGCGAGCGAGCAAAAAAATTACCACTTTTCTGCTTTTCAATCGCATTTTAAAATAGAAATTATATAATATGATGAGCGAGCCAAAAATAACCACTCTTCTGGTTTTCCATCGCATTTTCAAACAAAAAATCTAAAATATGATGAGCGAGCGAAGCGAGCGAGCCAAAAATAAGCGATTTTCTGGTTTTAAATCGCATTTTCAAATAGAAATTCTAACATAATATGATGGTTGTTTATGACAGATTATTAAAAATTATATTAACGATTAATTCAAATATCATTTCTTCCTTAAAAAGTGGGGGGGGGGGATATTTGTACACGCCATCCCCCCTCTCCAAAAAGTGGGGGGTATATCCCCCATCTCCCCCGGGATTTACGCCAATGATGCACAGACATAAATAGAAGATATACGCACCGTGACAAACGAATATAGAATATGGAATGACACACATTATTGCATATTTGCATCACGCTATTTATCTTTTTTTTTAATTTTGTTGTTACACCACTTCAGAAAAACTGTGACAGCGCCGAAATTACCCAAAAGTAATATAAATAACTATACAAATCAGAATAATTATCGATATAGTTATGATAGTAATCGTCATTTCCGTCACATTAACGATGATGATGATGTTGATGATAACTTTTATTATCATAGGCATAATAATAATAATACATTATTATTATTATTGTTATTATTATTATTATTATTATTATTATTATTGTTGTTGTTGTTGTTGTTGTTGTTCTTATAATGATAATAATTGTAAGCAAACATCCTTCCCTAAAACCTGGGGGGATGATTGTACATGTCATCCCCCCCCCCCCCCCCCCCCCCCCCCGCTGTCTACGCCCCTGGATATGATAACCAGTCAACAAATATACGGGAATTTACATAATCGTGGAGACGAAATGGTTCAGTCATTAGAGCCCGTTTGGCTGTTGGAAAAAAATCGTAGGTTCGAATCCCCTGTTTATGATCACATGTTGTCATGGTTCTCATTTATTTTCTTCAAACTCCTTAACTGGTAGATAATCTAGAATGCAGGGTGAAGCTTTTGCAAACGTTGGTAAAAATATGCGTGTAGCACGATTATGTAATGTACAACAAAAGAGCAATGTAGATAAAATGCCTTGCTCAAGGGCATAAGTGCCGTGCTGGGGACCGAACCCCCGATTCTCGCGTCTCCGGTTAGGTGCCTTTTAATATAAACCACTCCACCACGACACTTCAATGATTTTTGTTTTGAATAATGTTTTACTCTTCCTCTTGAGATATACATTTCAAGAAATAATTACATATAATGTATATGTATAAATGTATATAACATATATCACATAACAGTTTACAAACAAGGAAACATAATAAAATGATCCTCGAACATGGTTTGATTCAGCGCCATCTGCGTCGACTTTAAGTTAATGCTGACTGCATGGTTAAATCTACGATGGAGATGTTGGCGACAAGGAGGAAATAAATGCACTCGGAGATAAACAAATAAGGGATATATGGCTTTAGGTCTCATTCGAGGGACTTAATTCACTCTCAATTCACTCTAAATGCACTCTTTTCTTAAATTCACCCCTCACAGAGTGAATGCGCCCCCATTTTTTTTAGAGAGAGGGAGAGAGAAAGAGAGTGCTTATTCATCAGCTGTCTATTTCAATCGACGTTCTACAGAAGGGTATACTTTTACACACTGCACAAACTAAAGAACATTTACAGAACGGACCCCCCCCCCCCCCATCCCTTCCACGATGGAATTCAAAAGAAACATTTCTGAACTGCACTATCTCTCTGATGATTTCATTACGGTCAATGTTCATGTAAACTTCATACCATTGATCGTACTCGTATTAACCTCTCCTAACCAAAATAAAGATATGAATACAAACAAGTTTAATGATAACTCGATCCGGCGACATTATGCTCAGCTAACGGACAATCTCAGGCGCCAACCGTATACGACTCTAAACTTACCATAACACCAAAATGTAGCCCCAACACTAACTATAGCTTATTTGGAAAACAAATACCTATGTGGGAGTAAAATGTCGCCAGATTAAAAAGTCAAATCGCCACAGAAAGGATCCCTATGTTATTGTGTAATAAACACTCAAGAACAGGCATCCTCATTAAATGAAGTTAACTTTGCTATCCAAGCGGAGATAAATCACCACCTAATGAACGCGGGACATTTGAGATAAACATCAGGCCTCTCTCCTTTCCATAAAATGCTTCTAATAATATCCCAGATTGGATCAGATATGATACGCAACGCTGATTCTTTAGAAATGGATCAATACGCTCGTTTTTTTATAGCCTGAAAGTCTGGTATAATCTTTGAAATTGGGTGAAAATTCGCAGCAGGAGGCAATTCGAATTATCTGGGTGAACGAAGAAAAGAATGTATGCAAATAGAGTCAAGTTTGTGCTGAAACTCTCATTCTACTTTAAGTTTCATGACAGTTAGAAGCATGAACATTCACAGACGATTATTATTATTATTATTTTACTTTGGAGGAGGATTTCGCAGTGTGTAAACATAACATGGACCTTGTCGTGACAAAGACGAGTATTCAATTCACATTGAATTTCATATGAGCTTCGAAAATGAGGCAGAACTACTTTGTTGTGTCTGACGTCATGTTAAGGTGCAAGTGCAAATGAATGAAAGCCGATGCGAAATATATTGATTTCGGATCCACTGTGACTTGGTCGCTGTTTTATGGAAATTATAAATGTATCCGATGATTCACATTTATTTAGACATCGATATGATTGCTTTGTTTGTTTGCATTGGTAACAATCTAGGGAGATAATAGATTGGAACATCGCGTGAAATCGAATAGAGCATGGGAATTATGAATCATGGGAACTTATTATTGCATCCTTCAGATCGTTTTGTGTTTTTAAGTGGATAAACGCTCGGTGGCCAATTTTACGCCAGGCCCGTGTCATGGCTTTGTTGATATGGTAGATTTCTACAATATTTCAAAACATGGATTTGACATACTGTGAACTAATTATTGTGTGATGTAGCGAGTTATAATATGCACTACGACTATAACTCGGCTGTCTCACGTTCACTAACCTGAAACGCCTCCAACTGCAGTTGAAGATATGGACACTATGATTATTTGGATAGAAATATGAAGGGATGTTGAACTTTTTCTGTCAATACATAGATATCTACCTTGAAATATGCTGGTTTAATCTGTTACATCTGACTGAGACTGAGTCACACGGATAGAATAAGTTGAGAGTCGTAATAATGTATAAATCACAGAGGCTCCGAAGCCGCGCCAAGTCCGATATTGTAGATTTAGAAGGTAAATATTAAATCAAAATTATCTTTTCCTGCTATGACGTCATTGGTCCTAACCATTTTCAGACTGTGAATTTTTTTCTTTAAGTGTTGACAACACAGATCAGTCATGGTCTAGTGGACACGTCGCATATGACTGTCGATCACGAATGGTTGCAGTTTGAGTCCCAGGCGGGCATGTTCTTTTGCAGTATATTAGTCAACATTTGCCTTTCTCAGCCCAGGTGTATAGTGACTGGCTCTAACACCCTTTGGCAAGGCATCGATCTACAATTTGCCACTTTCGACACAGGTGTAGTAAGAGGGTACCTAGTAGGATCTATTCCTTGAATGCACTGAGCGCTACGGTTGCTGGAGTTAAGGCCCTGGAAGTAATATCCAATATCCTTTGAAAAGCACAGAGACGCCCGGGGGGGGGCACTGCCATTACAAGGTGGACGCCATGCTCGTACACAAAAAAACGCATAAAAAGGGTTGTTTTTTCACGGGCGGGCGATGTACGCGCGTACAGTGAAAATGGTATGAAATTGCAAAAATCAGGAAAAAAGGGGTATACTTTTACAACAGCTTGATTTGAAAATACTTGTTTAGGGTGGGGAAAACATGACAAAATACTTGTTTAGGGTATTCTGAAATCGAAGGATAATTACTTGTTTAGAATCCATTTTGAAAGAACATGTACGAGCATGGCGTCCACCTCGTAATGACAATGCCCCCCCCCCCCCGGCCAGAGACGTTATTTCATTGTGTGGCATGCGTTACACAGAACGGATTATTACCACTATTATTATAGTTGATATTACTAATACTTATTTTACAGTAGTTATCATTATCATTATCATTATCATCATTAGCTGTGATTTGGCTGTCGGTGGTCATGGTGGTCACACGATTGCAAGCTATGATTGATTGTCATGTCGTCACACGGTATAGAGCTGTACTTGCTATAAGTGACAGTCGACTGTGAGCTATGATTGGCTGTCACATGACTGTAAGTTATGAATCGTGGGATTGGCTATTATCAGTCACATGACTGTCAGCTGTAAATAGCCAGCAAATGTCACATGATTTAGAGCTGTGATGAATGCTGATATTCTGTGAGCATTGGTAGAGGGTAAAATGTGGAGATTTTAATAGAAAGATCCCAAGAAATCAATAAAAACCGGCGAAAATAAAAATGAAGAAAATATCGGTTAGAGAAAAAAATGCAAAAAAAAAAAACAAAAAACTTGCCAATAAACACATCTTTACGCTCGAGGGCAACTTAGCTTGCAATATTACAGTGTCCTAACGTATCAATTATTCATCCCCGGACAAAATATAAACAATATTCAGTTGTGTAAATCGATGAGCCATTGGCGGTAGGATAATGGTAACATTCGAGTTATTCAATCGGTATTATTGTTCCAATTTGAAATCAAACACGGTGGTGGATCGTGGGGATGGGGCATGTGTGTCGCCCCCCCCCCCCCCCCCTCCGAGAAAAAAAAAAACAGTCTGGCAAATTTTATGGGCATGTTAAGCCCGGATGGGGGTCACTTACAGATGGAAGTGGTACCCATGCTTGTCAAAAAAAAACGTCGAATAAGGATCAGAATTCCGACCCTAAACATCGACGACGTTTTTTTTTGAAAACTAGCCGTACGTTCGACGTTTTTAAGAAAAAGGGTCATCATTTAACCGGTTCTTCGACGTTGGGTTAGCAAAAGAAGACAGTGTAGGTCTAGAGAAAAGTTGGATAAGAGGGTCAAAATGAAGCCTGCATCAATTCATGTTTCTTCATTCTCTTCATTCTAAAGTACCACATAAGTAAATGATGTACAGCATCTTTGTTTAATTACACCATTTAGGGGTACATTTATACATGTATACTGTGCCAACCAATTTACGCCATTAAGGGGTACATTTTCATTGTTCTACATGTACGCCATTTACGCCGTTTTACGGATATATTTTACTTAAACTTACGCCATTTGCGCCATTTAGGGGTAGATTTTGACACCAAGGATTACGTCATTTAGGGTCCAGATTTGAGGTGCTTGGACGAGCATGGGTACCACTTCCATCTGTGAGTGACACCCCCCCCCCCCCGGATGTTAAGTACCAAAAGAAAAGGTACCCCTTAAAGTGATTACACAATGGTTTAAAAAAAAAATTGATATATGATCGAGAATATAATTCTAAGAACAAAAACATTTAAAAATTTGATGATTTTCAATCGAAATCAATGCATTTTGGCAAATTATTTGTGATTATTCAAGGGCTGACCTAAAAATTTGAGTATGCAGTATGACGTAGATGTGGTTACCCAGCTTCGCGCATTGCAGTTGTGCTGCTCGCTCGCTAGACTTTACAGTACGTATCACAAAGACGTTTTGAATATATATCTAGACAGAATTGTGGCTCTACAACATATCTTGACTGTTTGTAGAAATATCTTTCAAAGAGGGCCATATAGCCGGAAGGTTTCAAAGCACCAAAAGCTGAGCATGTTAAAGGATAAATCTCAATTTCAGTCTTTTCTAAACACTCTCGCAATGAATGATTAATGTTTGGTATCAATGGACGGTATACGTAAAGTGACGGCGACACGGTGAATTGATCTCTAAATCAATGGTTAACAATGATTACAGGCATGGGATCTTGAGACGAATGACGATATGTCCTGAGGAGAACCTTACCCAAGGACATTTTCCCCTGCATCAATACCCTGTATCTTCTCCCTTATTACCCCCCCACCCCATTTCTCTCTCTTTCTTCTTGATATCTCCTCTCTCTCTCTCTCTCTCTCTTTCTCTCTCTCTTTCTCTCTCTCTCTTTCTCTCTCTCTTTCTCTCTCTCTTTCTCTCTCTCTCTTTCTCTCTCTCTTTCTCTCTCTCTCTTTCTCTCTCTCTTTCTCTCTCTCTTTCTCTCTCTCTTTCTCTCTCTCCCTTTCTCTCTCTCTTTCTCTCTCTCTTTCTCTCTCTCTCTCTCTCTCTCTCTCTCCCTCTTGTTTGGCTCTATTTCTCCTTCCTCTCCCCCTCTCCAATATCCCTCCTTAAAAGGCATTGGCTAACTTTGTGAGTAGCTGATTTTAAAAATTCTCAAACTAAGATGAAACATGTGCATGAGTACTTGTATTTGTACTCAAAAACTCTGAAACCAACCATAATTTGGAATGAAAAAGTGTAAGTTAGACGCAAACGATGATTTTATTATTCTTCGTCTCACGAGACAATCACTAAGAGGACCACTTTGCTTGAATTTGAAAATGCCGTTATGTGCCTCCCGCCGCGTGATACGCCAATACACACAGTACGGTAAGGCGAGTCATACGCGCATGCGCACTCCTTATGTCTATTCTGTGCAACCGACCCTCGTACAGTTGTCAAACATTGGTTCATATTTTTGATATTTAAAAATACTTCCTGTGGATATTATAGTTTGAAACTTTCAGACTGGTATTTTTACACTATAACCCTTATGTTTATCCCATTTTCAAGTAACAAAACAAGATTTTTAAAAATCATAACAATGTTAACCAATGTCTTTAACCTCCTCTCTTTTACCACTTCTCTTTAACCCTCTCACATTGTCTCTCTCTCGTTCGCGCTGTCCCTTCGACACCCTCCGTCCCTTCTACCAGTGTACCCACCATCTTCCAACACTCCATCTTCCAGCTTTGTGTCTGTGTCTTATTTGATGTTCATTTATTTCCATATATATCATCACAAATCAACGATCTTTCAACATGTAAGGTCACAGAAAAATCATACATAGAAAAAGGGATCGTCATAAGCAGAACTTGAGTTCACGTCCTATGCTGGCTTACTTTAACTTCTGTCTTTGTCTCACACTCTCATGCCCCTCTATCTTCCCTCTCTCGGTCTCTCTCTGCCTTCAGGACCTTTCCACAGAGTCACCTTAATTTACCCCCACACCCCCACAACCCCCTCCCCCCCCCCCCCCCATCCCTCATCTCACTCCACTTTGCCCTTTCCAATGCTTCTTATCTCTTTTTATTATATTTTCCTCTTTTGATTACAGTTGCTCCATTTTGAATCTCCAGTTAGCTCTTCTTCTCCATGCAGGTGAACGTTGAAAATGACATGGTTAATAATGAACTCTTCCAAATCAATGAAGTTTGACATGTAATAACCAGACGACTATGCCAGGAAAAGGAAAGACATGTATAATGAAGTCGTGAAGACACTGCTGAGAGAAAATCGATCTCTGTCATACGTCTCTTAAAATATATCCTAGCCCCATAGGCGGTATATTCCTCTATTCTACTACTATGGCCATTGTATTTATTTGTTAGAGAGGACTAATACCCACATTTTTGCCCGGGGGTAAAAGATGAAGAGCTTGGTATGTTAGTTTGTGAGATTAAGTAGTGACTGGTATCGAGGCTCTAAGCTTCTTCGCACCCCAGCTTCGTTTATCTTAAGACGAACATCTCCACTGTCGATTTCACCTTAATAAAAAAAAATGTTATTTTCCCTATTTATTGGTCTGTTTGTGTTGAATGTCAATTCATGATTGCATCACCGATTGCTCAAGTAGATGCTTGATTTTTTCTGAAATAAATTCAGTATCACCGTCAGGCAATGTCTTCTGATCAATTTCTTTGAGGCGATTATGTAAAGGATGAAGCGAAGTCAGAGTTGTAAGTATATCTGATGTTAATTATATATGATTCTTTGTAATTTCATTGTCGATCTTTTGGCATTTACAATGCTAGTTGTTTAACTCTTTATAATAACTGCTTCGAGGCCGTAATAGTATCCAGAGGTAAGAACTAGAAAAATCATCAGACGAAGGGGCATATTTCAGAAGTGGAGAGTTTGCAAAGCTACAGGCTCCACTGTTGCCACCACTAGACGTTGGAACCGATGATAAGGAGGGAGGGGGGGGGGGCATGTGCCCACTTTTGCATGGGGAGCAGTATATTCGTGAAGGTTTTTTTTTTTTACTATGATACTAGAGGCACCTGCTTCGAATCTTCCTTGATATGCTTGTGTTCTTGGACAACGGCTTTGCATGATACTTTTATCCATGTCGACTCCGTTGTATTTTACATTGGTACCTAGCAATGTTGGTATGGCTATGGGTAGGGCATTATTAATTGCCATGAGGCAGCTACTCCTTAGACATAACACCCGACTATCAATGTGAATTATATCATCAACTATCATCATTACTATTACTGCTACTACTTCTTCTTCAACTACTACTACTACTACTACTACTACTACTACTACTACTACTACTACTACTACTACTACTACTACTACTACTTCTATTCTACTACTACTACTGCTACTACTGCTACTACTGCTACTACTGCTACTACTGCTACTACTGCTACTACTGCTACTACTACTACTACTGCTAATACTGCTACTACTACTACTACTACTACTACTACTACTACTACTGCTACTACTACTACTACTACTGCTGCTGCTACTGCTACTACTGCTAATACTGCTAATACTGCTACTACTGCTACTACTGCTACTACTGCTACTACTGCTACTACTACTACTACTGCTACTACTACTACTACTGCTACTACTACTACTACTGCTACTACTACTACTACTGCTACTACTACTACTACTACTGCTGCTACTACTACTACTACTACTGCTACTACTACTTCTACTATTGCTACTACTGCTACTACTACTACTGCTGCTGCTACTACTACTACAACTACTACTGCTGCTACTACTACTACAACTACTACTACTGCTACTACTGCTACTACTACTACTGCTACTACTGCTGCTACTACTACTGCTACTACTATTACTACTACTGCTACTACTGCTACTGCTACTGCTACTACTACTACTACTACTGCTGCTACTGCTACTACTACTACTATTACCACTACTTCTATACTACTGCTGCTACTACTACTACTACTACTATTTTTATACTACTACTACTACTACTACTACTACTACTACTACTACTACTACTACTACTACTACTACTTCTTCTACAACTACGACTACGACTAACACTACTACTTCTACAACTACGACTACGACTAACACTATCACTTCTACTACTACCACCAGCACCACCACCACCACCACCACCACAACCACCACCACAACCAACGCAACTACGAAAATGCCTACTACTACTGCTGCTGCTGCTGCTGCTGCTACTACTACTACTACTACTACTACTACTACTACAACTTCTACTACTACTACTATTGCTAATGAAAATGATAATAATAATAATAATAATAACAATAGTTGTAGTTGCCATCAA
This sequence comes from Echinometra lucunter, assembly GCA_029962745.1. NCBI lineage: Eukaryota > Metazoa > Echinodermata > Echinoidea > Camarodonta > Echinometridae > Echinometra > Echinometra lucunter. Next base: position 1,731,728 of record CM057167.1, on the reverse strand, counting down.
TACCTGGAAAGATTACTCAGTTATTATTAACATCAGTCGTAAAATGCCATAACATCAGTAAATCTATATCGCATTTGTCATTCTTGTTGAAATTGCTGGAGACTCTTTAAAAGGTGATCTTCCACTTATTGCAGTATTTGCCATTATTTATTTTTAAGAGAATCCGATGATCTGAAAGAAATCAGGAATTTATCTTTATTTCTGCCTTGGCGGATTAACCTGATTTTACGTATGCATCGGGGTCCTTGCGACACAAAACCTTTCAAATAATCATAACAAAGATTTGTACTTTTTATGGAACAGCTTAACAGACTATTAACTAGATCTCAGTAAGATAGATTCTAATCCTTATCTTAGTTTGTATTTCTAAAATACCACTTTCAAAGCAAAATGCACGATTTTTTTTTCTCTCCGATCAACATTCGGCATTTATTTTCAAACCTACTTCGCTTATCTCACTTATTATTTACTTTAATCTGCTTACTTATTTCCAAAATCATGACAGTATACAACTTTATGTGCTTGAAGGAGGATTTGGAATCGTTTTATTATACATCTGGACTTCCCCAAATACCCCGCTTTTTTCAAGTGAATTCAACAGTTATAAAAATGTCCGTAAAAGCGCAGAGAGCAAATTTGTATGGCTCATAATGCGAAAGGCGATTTAGGTGTACTTTCCCCTCTCATCAGATTGAAAGCACGCAGTTTGTGCACCATCTCCGCCAAGTTTGGAAGCATTGCTTCCGTATGCTCATCATATTAGCAAATAAAGTTGAATAAGAACTGCTTTCGTCAATATTCGAGGTCATCATTTCTCTCCTAGGTAAGCTAAGCTCATTCTTTCGATAGCAATATCTCGCCAGATTAAGTTCTTTATGCACACAGTGCTTAAAATCACGAGTTCACCATGTTACAAAATGGAATATATATAACCCGGTGTTGTTGTTTTGTGTTTTTTAGAAACCTATTAATAATTTGTCATCCTGAATAATGGAATAGCTTCCTTTAACAACACTGTTTTGAGCTTTGAGAAATAAATGAGAGTTTGTGAGATTGAATTTGGATTGGTATTGATCGAAGTTTGCGCGGAGTTCCGAGAACGTATTGATTGTATTAGATAAGACATCTGTTCTATAAGCCACTGATTTGTAATCGTATATTCTACGGGATTTATGTTCTTAAGAGAGTCTTATGCTTTGCTCATTTGATAACGATAACCTTGCCAATAAGCAACTCTTTTCAGTGAAATAAATTGAATGCAATTCAGAAATACTATTTTACAAGGATAAGTTTTTGCGAGTATCTTTGTTATAGCTGGCTAAACGCAAGTCGATTGGCAACTATTACGATCGAGCAATGACAGGGTAGCCTGACTTTAAGTTTAATTTTGGCCTTTTTGAACTGTTTATTTGTTCATTTATTTTTGTACTCATGTACCTAATCTATTATTAGTATGCATTAATTAACTAATTAATTTATTTATTTGTATGTATTTATTTATTCATTTACTTTTTATTATTTATCTCTTTTATTGTTTATTTGTTTGTTTCTTCTTTTATTTGGCTTATGTCTGTTGGGTCAACCACAGCGTGCTCTTTTACAGATGCTTGATATTGTCTGTGCTGCCCAAGCTTATTCTGTTTTGTCATGTTAATTATGACTTATTGTGATTTATTAGGATTGCAAGTAAATTCCATGCTGTCATGCAAGTAAATTCCATGCTGTCATGCATTATAGGACAACAGGAATTGAATGGTTTACGCAATGTGATGCTGAAGAGCAAGGCGTGGTTGAAATGTTCAAATATACATGCCCGGTGTATTCAAATAGTGGCATTTTAAGGGTGGACCGCTGAATTACATTGCGTAAGGGTACAAAAATATAATATAGCTGTTCGTGGGCTTACTGGGAGAAAAATCATCTGTTTATTTGCAGGCAATATTCAATCATGCATAACAGCCTGAAGTCATCATCTCCATCATTAATCTTAATGATATTTCATTCATCGCATAATCCCTTTCAGTATGATTAGTAAGATTTGTAGAGTATTTGAAACGGGGGCTAGTTTTCTACCATCTGACCAAGAGGTTTTTAGTATTCGTAGCCTGGGGCCTGTTTCTTGACACCGTCATAAGTCTAAGTTCGTGGACATCCCATTGAAACACATGTTAATTCTATAACACGTTTTCCGATGGGATGTCCAGAATTAACAGACTCGTAACGGTTTTGAGAAACAAGCCACGAGCCCATGCAATAAGTATTATCGCTTGAGTTTGCACTATATAGAAACATGAAGAAATATTTCCTTATCTTCATGTTGCAAGAAAATGACTTGGACGAACTGCGATTTATTGTATCGTTCCTCTTGAAGTTATTTTGTATTTACTCAACTTTCTTTTAAACTCTTCCTGGATGTTTTTAATTGCATCACTTCGCTCAGTTATTGTATGGAAGCTACCCCATATCTATTAAACGGAAGTTAATAGGGGTAAATATTTCGATAAACCGCTAGACCGCCCAGTGTGCCGATCGATACAAAACGCGCCAGGGTGATCCCGCAATGAACCCAGTCACATCAATGAGACCAATACCAGACCAACGACAAGTTTTTTTTTTCTCTCTTTTTTCTATTTCGTCTTTCTCTCTCTCTCTCTCTCTCTCTCTCCCTTTTATGTATTTTCTACGTTTTTTTTCTTTCCTTCTCTTATCTTCCCTTTTTAGAATTCTAATTCTTCTTTCTCTCTAAAGGAATAGGAAAGAAAGATATTGAAAAAAAATGGGTTAAAATCAATTACATTTGCAGATTTCTTTCTATATTGAGGCAATTTCATTCGAAATGTAATGAAATGTGAAATTTTAATTATTTTTGCTAATATGATTTTCTTAATAAGCTTTATTCGCAGATATGAGAATTTATTTATATCATAGTTTTGAAATGTCATATAATAGTCAACTGTTATATTTATGTGAAGATTATTTTCAGATCTGTATATGTTACAAAATATGCATAATTTCCTTTTTGAGAGAAAGGAATAAAAACCTGTAAAAACCAAAAATAAAAGACCATACAAACAATTACATTACTCTGTATTGCTAAGAGTCGGTTTGCCGGTGTGACTGGTCCCTTACTCACTGGCCACCAAACAGACAATGTTGATACTCGTAGGATCAAGGACCCCTCATTTCATGCACCCTTAGCTGTCTACCAAATCCACGGCGTTACCCCTCTTACATGGATTCCTAAGTAAGAGTTACTGTAAAAACCACCTTTCACCCTCCTTTGTGATCGCCAACCAATGGTGGACATTTTTTTGGGGGGGGGGGTGAGATTGTCATATCTTTCGTAGACAGCAATGCCGCTCTTCACAACTTAGATCCTCGAGCCACCGGGAAAAAATCAGTTCACTCGTTTATATGTTTTTTAATCAATTCATTAATTCATTCATTCATTCATTCAATCAATCATTTCATTATTTCATCCATATATCCACCCATTCATGTATTCATCTATCAAATTATCTATTTATCTGTCTCTTTAATTATTTTCTTATTTCTTTTTTTTTTCCTTTCAGAGATCTGCAAAATAGAAAATCGACACCTAGGAATGGATACGCGTCCTTTTTTTCATTGCATTTAGTTTTTTTTTTTTCTTAACTCGTCAGATATTTCCTTGAATTTCACTCCTCCCCCTTCATAAAATCCTCGATCACTTCCGCATGTGACATATTCAAGTTTACTGTGGTTTGCAGTTGAAATTATTTCCTCATACATCAACAAGTCTTGTTGTTTATTTGTTTGTTTGTTTGTATTAATGCTGTTGCGTTTTTGTTTTGCCGTCGTCGTTGTCGCCGTCGCCATCGATAATGCATGTCCGCAGTGTAGGTTCCCATACGGACATTGTCGGAGCAACTACTTGCAATACTCGGCGTGATGCTGTTAGAGACTGGGTTGACATTTTTACTCGTAAAGGCTATCAATCGATAGATAATTGACTGCTCTCATCATGTGGTCTGCATTATCCTCGCATTATCCTCGCATTCTTTCATCACATGTAGATTCACGTAGTTTCAGTGACGCCTATAAAAACTCCCTATATAAAACCTCACGACTTGATTTCACTTTCACTCTTTCATTACGACGGAAATCAACATTGATTGGTTCATCAAATAGATAAACAGACCTATACTTCAAAATGACGCATGGTTATTGTTTAATTCATCGGATCATGCTGATAGCAGACGTGTTAAACTACTGTCAAGTAGCTATTGTTTTGGTTTCTATGATTATATCAAATGCTTTTGGTTTCTATGATTAATGTCAGATGATTTTATGTGTATGTCAATTTGTGTGAAAAATAATTGTCTTGGATCACTTATCCTATATGATAATAATGATGATAATCATAATTGGGTGATATTTACCAGGGACGTAGAAAGCAGGGGGGGGGTATAGGGGGATGGATCCCCCTCCCCACTTTTTGAAGTGGATATATATTTGTGTGTATACAATGGGGGGAATCATCCCCCCCCCCCCCCCCAGGTATGAGGACCTGTCTACGCTAATGATATTTACCCAGAGTTATTGTAGCCACATCAATATTTCAAATGCTCTCCATCCGGGCCCTGCAATTACTTTTTTTACCGAAAAAACTGCCAAATAATTGTAGCAGTAATTTCATGGCCTGCTTGAAGAGCAGTAGGAATATACTGATGATAAATACAGTATTTGTAATGCACCATCGATACAGTGAGCTATTCAGAGGGGTAGATATTACCGCAGCACTGCCAGGGACCCATTCAGTACACCTGGGTCGAGAAGACCCAAAGATGTGAGCAGCAGTGAAGATCGAACCCAGGATCTTTCGTATAATAGTCAAGAGCCTTCACCAGTATACCACAGTGCTCCCACTTTATATCATTAATAGCCTGTGGGGAAGGGGTGGGTCATAGTAAGAAATCCACCTTGAGCGACTAGTTTCAACTCAAGGAAGTTTTTATTTACTTTGTTCATTACTCATTCAAATGAATTTGATACATTACACCAACTGGAATAGCTACAAGAGCACGAGGACACGAGCCCCCCCCCCCCCCCCCCCACGATCGATAAAAGAAAAAAGTAAAGAGCAGAGAGAGAGAGGATGAAGAGAGGGGGAAAAGGAGGAGCAGGTTAAACAGCTGGTGGCTTTGTGATTTCATGTTCCATCTACCAGCGCCCTCCCCAATGATTCAAGTGCCCACTCCCTCAGAGTTTTGATTCTTGCTGTACATCAGTGAAGATCCAAACAAGTGCCATTGCAGATCCCTAGTTGAATCACGTTTTCATATACAATGTCGATAATAAAAAGCAAGTTTGAAACTAAATATCAGACAACACTTCTTTGCATTTTGTATATACATCACTATCTTCAACCATGATGAATTCTTCGTTATCATGTTACCAAAAACTAAGGCATGTGTAAAACATCATGATAACCATTAAACCTATCCAATCATCAGTTTGTGTCTCATTCTTATACAGGAATATCATGCACGGTATTACCCAATCAATATTGATTTTTAATCGCTTTAGAAGGCAGAATTTCGTTCCCAGGTTAAATACGTTGACCCTCATTGTAAGGCGATTGCTTGAGAGTAAATTGTTTGGGGGAGAGTACAATGAAAGAGATAATTGCTCCGCCGTTCTTGAGGAAGATCTCCAGAAGACTTCATTTTCGCAATCGATTAAAAAAAGGAAAGGCACTCCGATGAAGGTTCTATTACATTAGATGTAATCTGACTTTCACCACGGAGAAAGTAGGAAGGATTGTAGAAAATGTCTGGACTATTCTAGCCTTGTCATGTCGGGAATTTGCTCCATATATGCCCTCGGATCATTGCCACCCTGTAGATTTTGAAGACCTGAAAAATACGACAGTAGTTGAGGATGCCAACTTACAAAGACAAGTGGAGATTGAGGAGAAGAGGGAATAGCATAAAAGGTATGTTCGTCGACATTCACGTCATCTCACTAGAAGCAAATTTTTGAGGAGAGATCAAGATTGGAAGTAGGTTTTATATTTTGAACTCAATTTTATACCAATTCTTAAACAATACTTTCTGAATGGACGGTCATTCTCTCCATGGCGTATAATACGTTTGTTATTCTCCCCGGTATTGGTTTGTCATTATGTTGATGCTTTTTTTTCCTTTTACTTTATATTGGATTGAAACATGGCCTCGTAGTAAAGTTCATGCAGGATAGAACTATACAGGCTATGACTTGTATTCAGGTGATTATGAAAATATGTTCTGATATTTGAATTACATTTACTTGATATTTTGTAATAACCCCTTTGCTCACTCTATAGAATTGCAAGCTATACTTGTTGATATTGTGATATTGCGTGATATTCCGTGATGTAATGGCAAATGACATCGTGGTCTCCGAGTCCACTTTGGGGGCCATCAAATCAGAGGTGAATTTTCTCATTAAACAGAAAGATGAAATTTAGACATGTTTTCATCCATAACTCCTGATTAAACATTCTCGTTTTTGTGCGGAAAAATGGAGTAGATTTTGATGTGCGATATATTCATAAGAACTGACTCCTCTGCGTAAACAATCTTTCACCACCAGTGATCTTAGCATGTAGTCACTACAATAGTACACCTTAATTGAAAATACTACTTGGGTCTGGTACAGACAACACCTTTCACGATTTATCCCGTCGCCATGGATACACACGTTCTATATCAAAAGAATAAAATGGATGTATTGTAAGCATAGATTGACCCAAATATTTATTCTTCTTTGTTGGTTACTATCCATGTATAAGACCTTAAGAATTATAATAGATTGTTATCTTATCTGATCGAGGTAAATCAGTAAGAAAAGGATCAGGATATAACCTACAGCCACTTTAGATGTTATCGCGAATTTGATTGTTTCCTCAATATATGAGATTACAGTATCAGATTACAATTCGAAATTTTTAGTTTTTCCGGGCAAGTTCGTTGAAGCAAGTGCCAAGTATTTCATGGTTTTCGTACTTATTTAGGTGTCAGTTTGATTGCTTTTCAAGATCAAAATTTAATTGACTACAGTGTGCATGCGTTCAATTTTATGTTGATTATGAATCTTGGAAATGTAATTTCATGGAAAATGAAACGGTCATGAACACTAACAGTTGTTCTGGATGGTACATAAAGTAGGAACAGTTGTGTCTGGTAATTTGAGTAAATCTTGCTTCAAGTCGCAAAGCTGAATGGAAACGTCAGACTGCACTACTGGCATGAGATATCAGAATTTCCGTCTCAAGTTGTAAGCCATTTGTATTCATCAGTTTGAAATCCAAGATCCTTCTTTTCATCAAACGATGCTAGAATTATATTCTACCACATGGGAATGAAATGATTGAAGAAGCTCACATTATCATTTTCACCTTTACCACAACTCACCAATTTATACTGAGTCTGACCTGTAATGCTGCTGCTCATCCATGTCATCTAAGGGAGGGTTGGGGGGGGGGGGGGGTCAGAGAATGAAATCGAAGAAAGGGTGGATAGAATGATATTTCGTTCTGTTTCTGAGAACTTACGTACATGCATCTCTTCTTCTTGTTGCCTTGGGCGAAGTTTGTTATCTTGGAATTATTGTAGAATGAAACGGAATACTTATATCGACTTGTTTTACGGGTTTAACTCGAGTCATATACCCCCGTCACACAAACAAGACTGAGCCCAGACCGGTAATACACCGAACGAATCATTACATTGAACTGGAATGGCCAAAATATTGATCGGGTTGGCTGCGTCTGGACAGTGTAACTTGGGTATAATGAGGTTATAACCCGTTCGCAATATTGGCGCCTCGGCGGACACGCCACAATAGTTACCAAGAAGACGTTTATTGGAATCGTTTGTTCCCTTGTGTATCGTCTGTGAGGTGTAATCAAACGATTGCTCTCTAAATTGCTGGCGATCTAATCTTCTGATCCTTCAAGTGCCTTGACAGAATCTGACGTTGATGACCTTGCGATCAAAACAATAAGTTATTTATCCTTATAGCCCTTCCTTAAATATCCAACACTGTATAACCAGTTGCTTGTACTGTGTACCGCTCCTGAACTTCAGTCTTTGAAACCCTCTTGCTCGTTTTCCATCAATTTGTCCATCAGTGGGCACTCTTTCTACCTCATCCTTTCTGAAGGTGTTTCCACAAGTTTCAGTGCTTGCTGATTCCAGCAATGACATAATTTTGTCCATCATGTCCCTTCATTAATTCAAAACATACTGGATTACATTCTCCGATTATATCTTGACATCTTTATCATGTTTATTCTCATAAGTCTTTAGGCTTGTTAGATTGGAGATTGATTATTTTGAGGAATGGTGTCATTTTTGTAAGAATTAATGAACCGCCACTTAGATGACAAGTTTCGTGCCTCTGAGACTAGGTTGAGTGTAGCTCTAAACAGACACCACGGAGTAGGCCTTTGGCCTCTACCTCCCCCTTGCCTTATCCAAACATTGACTCTCATACCTAAATCCGACATCGTTTTATTTCAACTAGAAGAAGTGATGGAAACTTACTCCACGATGAATTTGTAAATCGCCTAACTTTGCTTTTCGTGATGTCCAAACTTCATCGGATGGTTTGCAATGAGCTCTGCTTCTTAAGTTATCACTGATCAAAAATGTCAAACTTTTGCAAACATCACACCGTGTATATTATCTGTAAACATTACAGTTACTGATGGAATACTATACTCTGGTACATTAAAACATGGCAAACCCCTTGGTTTCTAATTGCAGTTTTAGAAATTTAAGGGTCTCTTCGCTTTGCGGTTTGTTTGTTATCGATTGCCCCGATCGATATTAGGCTGTCTGGACCACTTTGAGAGGATAGGACGTCGCCAGAGAGATCTTCTCTTCTTATCAGTAGCATCATCATTGTGAGCTTTATGATGTAAGAAAGTTGCTTACAAAAGGTAATGATCCTATAGCAAACACATACCAGTCTTCTAGAAAGAAAAAAATTAAAACAAAAGAAACATGAAGCATAGACAAACAATACAATAAGCATTATATTTCTTCTAAAATTACTCCATCACTATATTACATCAGCAATATAATTTTAAACTAATAAATGAACCACATATAAAGATGTGCTTATTTCAACCATTCTTCTGTAGAACGAATCAAACTTAAAATCATCGAAAAATGGAGAGAAATCATTGTAAAACCGAAATGAAATAAAATGTGAAAAAGATGCCGATATTAAGTGACTAAAAAACGTTCTTTTGAGAGAAATATATATGCCGGGAATTCTTTCTCTCTCTCTCTCTCTCTCTCTTTCGTGTAATATGAAACTGTCAATATTTTCATGTATCAGTCACCTTGTACTCTATGTAATGATATTTGATTACATAAGTGTTGGATGGTTTCGCACCGTCTGTCATTGTCTATCAGGTACAGTATGAGCTATGATCGAGGTTCGCCTGGTCTCTCAATCGGTTTTCAAAGCATGTTAATTTGGAAGAAAAATGTCATTGTTCTCATTGTTTTCTAAAGCTGTCCAAACTTTGCAAATTTTTTAGTTCTCATCTAAATAAGCAACTTATAATGAGCATTTTGTTACTTCATCGGATGCGCACTTGGAAGGGAATTATTCCACACTCACGATTCAACATCATGAAAATCAATATACCACTACTTCCGATTCTCCGAAGACCGTCTCTGCTAAACTCGATAGTCTCTTCTGCTTCACGGTGACGAGGCATCGTGTCTCCTATAACTCACCTGAGGCTAGATGAAGCCTAATTAAATGTAAATACACGATAACAAGATAAGTTATAGAAAGGAATCTTTGGAGAACAGACGAATTTCTTGACATGACTTTCCATCTACTAGTCATGCTAGGGGCTGAACTAGCTCACTTTGTTTTTAAAATGTCGTCAGGCCCGAGGACATTTACAGAAATATATTGTAGATCACGACATTTTGGCCAGTGAACATGTTGGAAGTTGACTTATAATCACTGATTGTCTCGAGGTGTAAGTTCAAAATACAATTAAGGACGCATTTAATATTAAGCTCAACCTTTGGCTGCAAATGGCTGCAACCAATACACACGCGCTCGCGCATACACCCACCCACCCACAATTATAGTTCGGGATAGCTAATCTGAAAGACATTAGTATGAGATGGATATCTAGATAAATGGGCAGAGAGAGAGAGAGAGAAAGAAAAATAGAAAGAAGCTGAGATTGAAAAAATATGAGAGAGTAGGCATAGTGATAGTGAAACAGAGAGAGCACGATTTGGAAACAATTAAGGCATTGGTGGAGATGATGATTTTGTTTCTCAGGACAGGTGTAGTATGTCAAATACCGTTTATATGATGTGAAAAGAATAGGATTTTCATTTTCAGGTGTTGTACAAAAGTTTGATCACCTTAAAAATACTTTGCTTACAGCATGAAGAATTGTAAGGAGAATCAGAAAAGACTTTGATTGATTTGGCGCACCCCAAAATGAAATATTCCGCAATATTTGTCGATTCCATTCTTAGATGAACAATTAATCTTTCCAGCGAAAATCCAGGGTATAATATTTGTTGTCTAGTTATAGTCCCGTCGGCTTTCACCATGTTCACAAGGAATCGAAGTGACATGTGATTTCTTGCGACAAAAATAAGAGCTCATAGAATGATTATTTATATTCAAGTTGACATATATGCATTCTACAGTCACCTTCATGATGACTGTATCTTTTTTTTTCTTTTTTTTTTTTTTTGTTCGTTTATTTTCTTTTTAAGAGTGTATTTGTCACCTTCGTTTATTGCTAAGCCTTTCATCATCAGACTACTGGAAGATATTTCCTGACCATGCACAATAATCATAAAGGTGGAAATGGCCTTTTCCCTTCTGGGTGTTAGCCTTTTGGAGAGTAGGCCTATATAGTGGATAGCTTTGGTATGTCGTTACACTCTTAAAAATTCCGAGCCAGACTTGACCCGGAAAAGAGTCCGTTGGGGCCACACTCCATTCCGGGTCAAAATGACCCGGATTACAGTAAAAAATGACCCGGAATAAGGTCAAATTTGACACAGAAACAAGTCATCGTGACCCTATTCCGGCTCATTTTTTTTTTACTTGGAATGGAGTGTGGCCCCAACGGACTCTTTTCCGGGTCAATCTGACTCGGGGTTTTTTAAGAGTGTACAAGCCTGGAGAAAGCAGGTAGATACTTTGGGCAATGGTGGAGATAGAAATCAAGAGCTAATTTGGAAAAACACGGAGGGAGAGAAAGTTTTGACAAACCGACGATAACCCACATAGAGAGAGGGGGAGAGAGAGAGGGAGAGAGGAGAAGAGAGAGAGTGAGAGAAACATATATATATAGAGAGAGAGAGACAGACAGACAGACAAACAAACAGAGGAATAGAGAGAGAGAGATTGCTGAAGAGGGTGAAGGGTTGTAGTTTTGATTTTTTTTTTTTTTTTTTTTTTTTAGAACTGCATTCATTCAAATTTCCTTTATCATGTTTTTATGGCGATGTTTAGTTGTAACTTCATCAGGACCATGTTCACTGACATAACTACCAGTTATTTTCAGCTTTCACTCTTTTTTTGTATGTACGGAAATAACTACTGATGACCGAGATGTTCGCAGGACTGTAACCATGTTAACATCTTGACCAGATCTCCCCATGAATGGTATCTAACACAATTATTGAATCACCAAGGACGACTTTTGATGACGCCATAATTAACAGTTTGTTCACATCCTACCTTTCATGCTTGCTAGAATTAACTTCGTACTATTTCCCTCCAAGCTGCGGCTGGTATATAAACGGGTATAAATGGACAAGGTAAATAGTATGTTGAGACTATGGATTACCTGGTCTATTGTAAGGAACAGGACTGTGAATTGGAATACTTCATTCACACAATAGGCGAGAGAACTCTTGTAAGAAGATTGTGGGTCCAAGAACCAAAATAGACCCATTCCAAGTGTACACGTGCATACTTGTTATTGTGACGTGGTTGCGCAAGATAAAATTTAGAGAGGTTTCAAACGAGGTTCAAATCTCTTCTTCGTTTTGAAGTATTTTGTTTGTTTAAGGTTTTAGATGGACAGGTAGGAGAAAGTCCTTTAACAATTAAAAAAAAAGCAGAATTTTAAGTTTTCCATGTTTCTTGATAGTTGTATTTCTCAATGAAAGCCTCAGTTCTGCATTAGTGAATAATATGATCTCAAATTGATACCTTAAATGGTTTGAGGAGACGTAATATCAAAACATAGTGACGTGAAATAGTGAAAGAAAGAGGGAGAGATGGAAAGAGAGAAATAAAGATGGTTGTAAAGGAAGACACAGAACGGAGTAAGAGATTGCTGTGGCATAAGCGGACAGCTATACATGTATGCTGTTGTACATGTCGTATGTTTCATGTAAGGGAAGAAAGAGGAAGAAATAGAAAGACAGAGAACGAGAGAGGGCAGAGGTAGAGGAAGAAAATGGAGAGGCATAGAGAAATGTAGAGATGTGAAAGAAAGAGAGAGGAAGGGTCGTGGGAAAGATCGAGCAGATAGAAGATGAGAAGAAGAAGAGAAGAAGAGAAGGAGAAGAAGAAAAAGAAGAAGAAGAAGAAGAAGAAGAAGAAGAAGAAGAAGAAGAAATAATAGGACGAGAAAAAGAAGAAGAAAATATAGAAGAAAAAGGAACATAACAGGAGGAGAAGAAGAAGAAAAAAAAGAAAAAAGAAAATAATATAGAGAAGAAGACAGAGAGATAGGGAAAGATGGAGAGAGAGGGGAAGGGGTAAAGGAGAATGAGAAGAAGAGTGACAATACACAGAAATTATTACGACAGTTGAGAAAGGTCTTGTGACAATTAAATCAAATTGAATCCTTTGGATGCTCTTTTTATATATCCGAAATTGTAGCCTATCTCATTGAAGTGTGCCTCCCCCTGTAATCCCAATCAATATCTGAACATTGTTGAGCCCAATTGAGGAACATCATCCAACAATGGTTCTGTGAATAGAAGAACATCTTTTGTAATCTCAGATAGGGACAGTTACAGTTACTCCCCATAACAAATATGCCTTGCGCGCATGCGTAAAGCTCCACTCGTAATAACGAGGGGAGCGAATTAAAAGGTGGAGTGGTCAATACTGCAAGAGCGAAATAACACACAATGAACGTCCCCCCATCGTGGCGAGTAGCGCTAGATTTGGAGATTCACGATTTTGGAAAACTTGGACAGCAAAGCGATTCATTGTTTTATCATGTTTGCTAGTTGCATGTAAACTGGAATTGGTGAAAGTGAAATGTTGGAAATGACTCCTTGGTAGCTCTGTGTCATTTTTTTTTTTACCGCAAGGTTCAGCCTGATCTGAAAAGCTTAAGAGTTGACTGCTATGTACTTTGAGATTGTGAGATGGCCACGTTTCATTCCTATGGTTGAATTTAATCATATGTATATAATTTGACTGGTTGAACTGAGCTAAATCAGATGCGATGTTTACGAAAGCAACAAAAAAGTTTCTTTCGAAACCGAAGACTAAATCGGCTTTCCAAGGTAAGACGCCCTCGAATATATTTAAAGATCTCGAAAAATATGAAATAGTGTAAAATATCTGACTATACTAACTTGACAAGAAAATTAATACAGAAGTCCTATAACAAGCTTCAACGTGTTTAGGATATATGTACATTTACTGGTGGTTTTGGAATACTTAGTATTTGAATTTCTTTTGAGATATGAAATAGACATAACACCTCTCGCTTTCAGCTTATTCTTTTGTATTTGTTTACATAAAATGTCTGGAATTTATTTCGTTGATCAGAGGAAGGAACGGGAACGATTGATGCAATGAAGGTATAATAATCAATGTATATGTATACACTAGTTTTACATTTAAAATGATTTTATTTGCACTGTAAACATGAAGTAGAATGTCTACACGTTTGCTATCATAGTCATATTCCGGATCGGAGTACTAGTATATTGTCATTTATATTATCTGATCCGGAATAAGACTGTGATAGCAAGCGTATAGACATTCTGCTTCATGTTTACAGTGCAAATAGAATCATTTTAAATGTAAAACTAGTGTTTTATTTTTAGGTTGTCTTTTATGTTTTTATGTATACTGTGATGGTGTTTATACTTTCATATACAGTCTACGCCTTCCAATTGAAAAAAAAATATATTGACAAATGCAAGAAGTACAATCGATCGTATTCAAGATTGGTCAGTGTGTTTTGAGTAAAGGGAAAGAAGGAGTATAATCACAGATTTGTGTGAAGCACTTAACCCATTCGTGACAGGAATCATTTAAAGCCTAATTTGATCAGCTTTCATTCTTCAAATTGGCAACACCAACATTTTTATTTTAATGCTATATTTTTCTTATAAAACGTCATGTATCTGAAATGAATATAAATTGACAGAAATTATGATGAGAAGTCAAAAAGTTGCCAATTTGCAGGGGAAAACGGTGATTTTAAACTTTCTATCACATTGCCAATTTAAGGATGTTAATGCTTATTTTCGTTTAAAAAAATTTCAGCATCAAACAACGAATATTGACGCAAGCGAAATGGGTACAGTTTGTGTAGAATTTTTTGCTCTTTCTGCTCATGTATTTGGTATGATTTTTAGGGCTTTGCATCAAAAGATATTAGGCCAAACCACAAAATGTGGACCTATGTCACGAATGGGTTAATACGTTCATTGCTAAGTCCATGTCATCATTACTAGACATTGTGTCCTAACAATGAGAACAAAAAAGGGTCTCATTTCCTCTCGTAAATCCCCAAACTAAGCCTCCTTTTCAGCAGAGAATCACTCAAATCATTTCTTCTGTTCTATGTTCAATGCTTCACCGCGGCACAGCGATTCTTTGATCAGGCTGATTGAAAGAATTACCCGTTACGGTTTAGGGGCAGAAAAAAACCACCAACAGTCATACCACAGGAGTTCTCGTAAACGGGAAGATTTATGTTTTTCTTCTCAAGTTCATCTATGGCATGCTGCTACATTATATCCATCTGTAAAATGTATGCAACTGAATGATGATAGGCTGTTTCAAAAGGTAACGTGCATCAGTATAATGAAACAATAGAAAATAACGACATAATAGTCGTGCCAAAGCAGAATACGGTTAGCAACTAATGAATTGTAACAATATTGTAACAGTCATTGCCCCCAGCTAAGTTAAATCTTTAATGTTCGCAAAATAATTTTTAAAAATTTAGTTTACCAGTTGATGTGATCAAGAGGATGCTTTCAACATGTTCAAAGTGAGGGAAATTGCAACAGTTCTTGTTTTTCTTTGATGATGAAATCACACACACACACACACACACACACACACACGCCCAAAAATATTTTCATATCACAAGGTAAAAAAAACTTCCTATTTAAAGATTCTTAACGAGTTGAAAATAATAAACCTACGGTCTACAAAACCGATAGTAATCGGATGAGAAAATAAGACACGAGGCATTGCTTACATTTCCCCCCTTTTGGCGCGAAATCGGATTAAAAGAAAGATGTACATTCCTGTATTTTCCCAATTCACCTTATTCCCTAAAGCTGCTTTTCAGTCTCTTTTAGTCTTTCTCATCCCTTTCAATCTCCTCGCTCGTAGGAATTTTGTTCGGGAAAATTGTCACCGCCAAACAGAGCTTACTAATGCATATTGTCAATGAATCACCGTCTTAAAGCGAAACACTTTCTTTATTTCATAATCATTTTCCTCAATATAATAACAAAAATATAAAAGGAAGTAAAAATCAGCGCTGCTTACAAAACATCTGCCTTTGTGATTTGATAAGAAATTATATACGCAATCTTTCTTGGTATAGTGCATTTTGATGTAATGATAAAATCGATACACATTTACTCCTGAATAAAGGTTTGTCGGTGTGAACTGAATTAACCCCTTTTGATTAATTGTGGAAAAAACAGAGTGCAATCTAAAAAAAAACACCTGCCCAACCTGAAGTGGAAGCACAGTTAAATGGGCAAATATCAAAACGAAGAGAAACGTTTCATCTCAATAAAAATCCTACTTTCATTTGCTGTTATGATAAAAAGCATCTCTTTTTAATAAATTGCAGTCCTTACACCTGGAAAAGCATCAGTCATTTAGTGACGATTTCCGTCTTACTTCGATTTTCATATAATTTTGCTTATTTACTGCTCCTGAAATCAGCTTTAGTTTAGGGGAAGTACGAATATTTGAAAGGTAACTGCCTCAAAAACATTTTCGGAAGGATCTTTGAAGATTTTTGGCTGCATACGGCCCATATTTCATTAAGGAATCTATGATATATTTTCTCAACATTATCATTATCATAAGATATGTAAAATGTATATTTTTGTTGTGCAGTTCATTTAAGTGGATTAAGATGCAGTTCATTTGAGTGCATTAAGATTAATCTGTGCAATTAATTTAACTGGATTGAGATTAATTTGTGCAATTCATTTAAGTGGATTACGGTAATTTCTAATCATTGATTACAAATTACTATTGAATCGCGTAATGTATTTCATGAGATAAAAAAACAGGAAGAACATAAAATTCGACAAAATATCCATTCTGATTACGCATGTATAAATCAATGAAGAAATCTGCTCCATTTTGATTGATGGAGAAAATATTACTTCCATAGAATAAAAGTTATATATATACATGTTACACTTAAGTTTTGGGATCTGTAAGTAAAACAGACATGCAATCATGTAAGGAATCATAGATGCCACGTTTCCACTCTAATATTTATTGATACTTGTCAGCTGGATTTAAAGCAACATCATTTTTCTCTCGGACTTTTTTAAAAGTAGAATAAGAAAATATGTTATTATTTGAGATTTGGCAGCATTAGTAAAACAGTGAGGAATCACTTTTGAAAGTTTTGCTATTTATTAGATTTATTTGAGGAAAAATGTTAAGTTTCAAGTCAAATCAATGCTGGCATAGTCTTTCATACTTCACCTTTTTTTCAGATATGAGTGCTTAGTTTGTTGCTTAAAATGGACAATGAAATTATATTCTGTTGTCGATTCCAATTTCAAGGTATGGGGAAAACGAATTTACCTGCCGGGATCACTTCTTTTTTGCCTCTTCCAATAGTTAGGTTCTCTCTCTCAAAAAAATAAATAAATAAATAAAATAAAAAACGTACTGTAATGCACAGTACTCTCTCATGCACCCACGGCTTCATTGCATGTATTGTTGTATATGCTCATCTATCTGAAATTAATATGATTCTTATTTCAAAAAAGAAGTCACGTTTATGCATTTTAAGACGTAAAGGGAAAATTTTAGGAAAATATACTTGGATGGGACATTCCTTTTCAGATATATACTCTTAAATCAATTTTGACACACAAACGTAAAAAGTGTTTTTCTTTCGATTGAAAGGGTGGAGTATTTTCGTAGATCAAGACTATGTTATGATATGGAGGTTTGATAACGTAAACAAATCTGAAAAGCACTCGACAAGAAATCATTTTGAAAAAGTTTTGCTAGTTATAATGCTTTTTAAAGAAGATATGCTTCAGGTCTAATCGTAGCTGGCATGGTAGTCTATAGATACTCCGCGTTCTTTCGGCAATGCGGCTAAAATGTGTTCCGGAAGATGAATAATGAAATCATCTCCCCTTGTCTCTTCGAATTTCAAGGCAATTTAAGAAACAACATATTTCTTCTTTCAGTGTCTTTTGATCGAATTCGCTTCCTTTTGCCTCTTTCAAATAATTATCATCTCAAGAAATGTATTATACTTGCATTGTGCATTATTATAATTCTCTTGTCACCCCAGGCTGAATAAGTAGTGGCGTGATATTTCGTGTCAAACCATTGATCGTCACTTATTATTGTCAAGCACTGCCATCTCTCTATCTTTCTTTCTCATGTCTATTTTAGATCTCGATTTTTTTTTATCACCCTCTATTCAAATCAGCGCGATCAATACCAGAATGGGTTTAGTAATGGATGAAGAGCGATAATTAGATGTAATCCCCTCAGAAGCGAATCTGCATGTATTGTTCTGTTAAAAGTGGATTATATCTCACTTTCTTGAGACCATCATGATGTAAGATTGACGGTAGCATCACAAGGTGCATCTTTCCGTCCGTTAGAAATTATTTCTCTTTAAATGAAATTAATTATTACAAACATAATAACGAAACTATTTTCTCTCTAGTTATGTTGTGAAAGGTAACCCTGAAATATTTTTTGTTCAATGAAGTAATTCACTTTTGTGAGAGTATTCTGCTGGGTATACATTGTTGAAGATTGCGACTCTTAAACGTGGGGGGCTATATTAGAGCCTCATCGGGTGCTTTTGATATCGTTTGCCATGTTAAACAAAATGTTTTACATAGTTGCCATTTGTTCCTCTCGACCCTATTGTAAATGAAAACCTGGCCATTGTTGGGGTAATACTAACCCTATGGCCCTCGAAAAGGACATCGTTGATGCTCATGAAGCTTCCATGGGTAAACCAAACCAAAAGAATTTTCTAATTATAGTTCTTTTGTAAATTATGAAAATATATCATTATACAATCTAATAAATCACCAGTGTTTTTTCCCCCCATTTCGGATCTTTATTTGAAACGTAGTATAAAAGCTGGGTACATTGCAAGTATTCCTCTATCTGTAAGCCTAGCAGCCAAACACTCTTAGAAAAAAAATGGTGCTTTTCTTGTCCCACATTTGGAACCTTAAAGCTTCTCCAAAGAACCCTTACTAGCCTATAAAGGTTCTCTAAAGGGTTCTAAATGGGTCTTTAGAACCATTATTAGTTGTACAAGGAACCTTTGGGGGTTTCTGAAAATATGAAGAACCATAGAACCCATTTTTTTCTGGAAGTTCTAAATATGGGACCAAAAAGGTTCAAACTGACACATTTTTCTAAGAGTGAACCAAAACCGACCGTGATTGACATTCGGGGTAGTGTTCCATCTGTTTTCATGGTTTTTGGTCTTATGTCGATGTCTTGAAGATTGGGATATTGAGAAGATTAAAAGGCAGGTGATATAGGAATGACGAGACACATAATTAATGACAAAACATCACATTCCTGTCACTGTCTCATCACCATCGAACGCTGTCACTTATTATCAGTCTAACCATACATTGACGAGTCATCAGACAACGTCATTCCGGCTTAGAATTAATCGCATTGTCCCTATCAATTGTCTTTGCAAGTATTACACCTCAACAGTATATGCCCTTGGTGTAAGCTCTTCCCCCATACTCTTCATTCTTCTTCTTTTCCCCCTTTTTTATCAATGGAACACTGGATTTTGTGTTAACTAAATTTCATTGTCCAGGGAATTGTCCAGGGGAACATCGCCTCAGCGTAAAGTTAAAAGTTGACAGCGATGTTCCCCTGGCGTACATGGTGTAAGCTTGCAGAAGGAATGAGTTCTTGCAAAAACAACCCATGTTATTGACAACTTCTTATATCCAAAGCACTCACTGATTTACATACCACATGCAGCTAATATCATTAATTCGTGTATCGTCTGACAATG
The DNA here is from genome assembly GCA_029962745.1 of Echinometra lucunter. Lineage (NCBI taxonomy): Eukaryota > Metazoa > Echinodermata > Echinoidea > Camarodonta > Echinometridae > Echinometra > Echinometra lucunter. The sequence goes on along the minus strand of CM057167.1, from coordinate 1,712,185 downwards.
CTAGTTATTTTCATATCACCCTGATCATTAGCCATTGTGTGGTTATGACCCTTGGCAAAAGAAGTAATAATAATAATAAAATGGTTGGATAGGTGGATGTATATAAAAGGAAAAATGGACCCCCCCCCCAAAAAAAAAAAAAAAAAAAAAAAAAAAAACATAAATAGAGAGAACAGATTTGAAAAAAAAAATGAGAATAAAGTTTATGAAAATATACAATTAAACTAACAAAAGAGAAATAATAGAACTTGGATATTTCTTTTACCCTGCTTTCAATACAAAAGCAAAGCATTATTGGGCATGCCGTGGGAGTCTACAATTTGTCCCCTCTCTCTCTCACTCTCTACCCCTTTCTTCCCCTTTCTTCCCCTCTCTCCCCCTCTCTCCCCCTCGATCCCCTCTCTCCCCCTCTCTCCCCTCACCCCCTCTCTCCCCTCTCTCCTCCTCTCTCCCCCTCTCTCTTGATTCAACCACCTTTTTTTCTCAGTGTTTCTAAAGACTTTTTAGTCTGATCAGTTTCTCTATTTTTTTCAATATACAGCTATCCTTTTAGAGGTGCAGATTTAACCCTCAAAGATATCGCGTAAAGACTTTAAAATGTGTGTGAATGGTATCAAATGATGACACATCTTAATTCGACTCAAAGCTTCCATTTTATTCCAAGTTTTTACGATGATTTTTACCGTATGCGTCGAAAAGTTTCAAAGCTTCGTGAAGTGAAGGTGAAAAAAGATTGAATGTATGCCCCTTAAATTTGGCGTCAGTATACCAACGGGTAGAGGGGTGTGGTGCTGGTGGTTGTCATGGTAGTGGCGCAGAAACTGGAAGGGGGAGAGGCTGTTCCCCCTATTCTTCCAAACATATCTGTAGTATTTATGCTTAAAAAACAAACCTCCAGAAATGTTCGACCTCTTGGCTACGATTGTGGAGTATTTGGTGATATATAAAGCTTCTAAAAAGTGAGATTTTTAAAGTTTTGCTTGTCAGAGGTTTTGGGCATTTAGAATTATGCCAAGAAAACGTGAGAACTTTTTTTTCGTTGTTGTTGTTGTGACTTATCGGCGATTTATAAAACCCGAGACCCTTCAAAAAGTCTTGTGCCACCTCTGCGACAAAGAGGGGTAATTTCTTGGCAAAAGCTCCTTATGCAACTGTCGAGTATCTCTCGACTCCCTGCACCCATTGGTATCATGCTGGGTAAAGGGGACTGGGTGAGAGCTCTCAGGGGAGAACTTGACAAAGGCCTTCAATCAATATTGTGGTATTACGTTTGCATTGTGTCGCCAAATCTCATTGTCGTTCTTCCTCAAAGCCTTTCTAAAAGTAGACCGAAGCCTTCACACCCCGTTTAATTCTTCTTTTGTCGAACGATGAAATACATTCAAGAGAGAGACAAAACAAGTCATTAACCAACTGCCACGACTACACTTGTGGATTAGAGGAGGGGTATACAATTGGTCGGTATACCCCTTTTAAAACCCAAGTGCAAAAACCCCAATCTTCATGATCTTGTGTCATCTTCCAAATGAAAAGCACATGGAAATGTGATAAATTAAGACCCTTTTCTTTATCTTCTTTTTCCTCCTCCTCCTCCTCTTCTCCTTCCCCCTATTTTCCTTTTTCTTTCGGATAGTCTTTGGAGATGTCCCTATCAACGAGATTGTGGATTCGCTCATTCCATTTTTCGCCTCAAGTCAGCAAAGTTACTCCAAGCGACTCTACAAACTACAATAATCACAAATGTCTATAAATAACTGCTACTACAATAATGATGTTTTAACCGTGACATACTCTCCTTGGCTTTTATATATTTGAACAAAGAGAATGTTCGTGTGGCTGGAGTCACGCTTTTAAAGCCACTGGTCAAGACTGTCAGATGAATCAGAGTTCTTAATTAAAGGGGAATATTTGTCATTCAGATAAATCTAGCTAATTTTAGTTGTCATTCCTCCTATACATCCTTGCAGTTAGCTGTAGATCAATACCTCATACAAGAACGTAGAAAGAAAAGTTTCTTTCAAGATTTGGAAAATCTTACCTCAGATTAGAGTTCTTTTGAATGTATATCTGCTGGCGATGGGCATGATGGAGGATGGAAAGGACAAACATAATATTGGCAGATCTCGGTGCCTTGGGCGAGGTCGAAGGCGTCAGACCATCTTCGTCAAAATAAACTTATTTCATTGATTTTCAACTCCCACTCGATCGTTATTTGAAATAATGGTGATTGTGTTTCTATTGTCTTTTCAATAGTAAGGGATGAACAAAGTAATACTACCTTCCTACGTTTTAACCACAGTGGTATGTGGTTGGAATAATGTTACGTTTTTATTTATCAACCAACTGTAAACAGGAAGTAACATAGTCATGTTGGTTAGATAAACGACGTCTGCGAGGTGTCGTGAATGTCCCAGTATACAGTATCTTTGAAAAAAAATTTGATTTATTTTAGAGGTAAAAATATTTGTAAGATTTTTCATTGCCTCTTATTTTCAAAATAATGTGATTTTAGAAGCAACACCTTATTCACAGATTAAGATTCGAGGTTCAATTCAAGATTCAAGTACATTTCATTTCCTTTCCATATTCAACAAATCAGTACGAAACGAAATCTGTATTGACAAAACATGATGGTTGGACTCGGAAGAAATGTTCCTCGGACGCACATGCCTTGTGTTGGGGTTGCCGTAACATTGATATTCCATAAAAAATCATAACATAAATAAAACCCCTCATTTTACAAATACTTACTACTGGAAATTATGAAAATGACACTGGTAGACCAAATTTTGAGGCATTGTGTGGGTGGTGCCATATACCCATATCCGTGTGAATTGCTTGTAAGTGTATACCGCATAACATTTTCAATAATATTTAGTCGATTTCCTCCATTTCTCTATGACTCCAAACAAGCTCCCCCCCCCCAAATACATAGATTGGGCGGGGGCAGTGGGGGGGGGGGGGGGGTCAGAGTGAATGAGAGATAGAATGTGGGTGGGGGAATAAGGGAGTGTGGATGAGAGCTATAATACACAGAGATAGAGAGGGAGAGAGGGGAAGGAAAGTATATTAAGAAGTAGGCAAAGACGTCTTTGTCATTTTACTGTACAATTTTGCTTCTCAGTTTTTCAGAATCATTCTAATCAGTGAACAGACACCACAAATGAAAGGTACCCGAAATTAATTATCTGAATGTCGACCTCTGTAAAGTTTCCCCCCAAATCATCGTCACATATAAGGATCGAAACCACTCGGAAAACATCTATCATGATTGAAAAGGGAAGAAAGCACTTAAACACACACTGTGGATGATAAAGAGGATGAATCAGCCGCACCTTATATTGTGTACATAATCTAACGCCTGAATCGTCCATTGTGATACGCATGTCGGCATTTCACAGTCCCGTCTAAAGAGAACAATGTCATTGTCTGATGAAGTTTGCAGATAAAATGACTTTATATGTCGTGTCTATGGACTCACTGGTTAAGAAAGAAACGTGTGAATGAAAAGTTCAAAAGCTGTTGATCTTCGTTCCTTCATATGTTCCAGGTAGCTTGGTTTATGTAAATACTTTCCACATAATACTTTTGTCATTGACTAGTATATGAAAATGTTGCAGTATATTTTCACGGTTGTTTTAGAGATTATGTGCTAAAAATTTACTTAAATGTGAATGACCGTTTACTCCATATCTGGTACCTTTTGTCGTGTTTGGGATTTAAGCATGCTTGTTTAAAAATTCGATCATGCTTCCAGTCCGTTTTGGCAACACTTGCAAGGGGAAAAAATGCAAATTATTATCATTTTAGTTATATGTAGTTGGAATATTGGCGTACAAAGAAACACAACGTATCAGAAGTGTGCGTGACTGATTTAAAAGTCCTTTTAGATAGTAGAGTAACGAATATGAAAGTATGATTGAAAGATATTTGATTAGAATAATTCTTTGATTATAATCACCAGTACCCTAAAACAGAAGGAAAATCAGCATCCATCATAATTTCTACATAATTCCTGCAGCTCTCCTCCTTCTCCACCCCTCCCCTTCTCCCTTCTCTCTCCCTCCCTCTTTCTCTCCCCGCCTTTCTCATTCTCTCTCCCCCCCCCCCCATCCTCCCTCTCTGTAACGATCTAGCACGATTGAAGTCATATTCATCGCACTGGGAGCATGACACACTTGCGATCACTGTATAAGCCTAATGTATTAATTAATTCACAGGTGTGCAATATTTACATAAGTCAGCATAGTTACGTTAATGATGCCAAGACAGAGAAATGATACTAGGGAGGAAGAAGCTCTATTTGCTTATTTTCTTCTGAGTAAACTAAAGCTTTCAATGACATGCCTTCATTTGGTTTCATTAATTAGGCGTTGCCGTGTTCTATCACTCATGCTTTTGATGATGCATCGGCACAATCGAATAATCTAAAACAAGTTTGAGGAAACTACATAACTAACCGAATTAAGATTCGCGATAGACAGTGGAAAAGGAAAGAAAGATTTTTGCCGTTCCGTCATCAAACCTGAAAAGTCATTTTCTGAAAATAATTTCATGCAGTGTACGTGGAAAATTCCTTCGTGAGAGTTTTGATTACTTTTCTGTTTTATAAACGCGTTTACCTCTCAAAGATATCGAAATAAAATAAAGATCTCCACTTTGAACTAATTCTTTTTCTTTCTCACTCTTTTTTTCCCTCTAATTTAACACAGATAACTATACACTAGATATCGGGGAGGGAAGCGACAATTACGCTGAGCAGAGTCCCCCCTTGCCGTCTACACCGACACATGAGGCCTCCCCACGAAGGGACATGGAAGATTCCACGGTCGTCAACGGCTATCGGGGAAATTCGTGGGTATTCGAAAATAAACTCGGCGTGGCCGAAGATCTCCGATACCTGTCGCACATGCCTGAGCTGTGTGACGTCACGTTCCTAGTAGGGGAGAAAAAGGAACCTATCTGCGCAGTACGGGCCATTTTGGCTGCAAGGAGCAGGTGAATACTGAATATGTGTGGGGGTTTTTCCCCTACAGATATCCATCTGGAAACGTTTAAAGTCGATTTCAGAAAATGGAGAAATAATGAAACAGGGGGAAAAGGGGGGGGGGACAGAACGGGGCCCCGTTGCATAAAACTTACGATTAATGGTAACTCTGCCATGGTAAATACCATGGTAACATTGCTTAACAGCCAATCAAATTCAAGGTTTCCATGGAAGTTACCATTGATGGGAAAGTTACCATCAGTGGTAAATTTTATGCAACGGGGCCCAGATCTTCATATCACACGATATCTTTAGGTATTTATTCATGTGTTATTTATTTATTTATTTATTCATTTATTTATTTTCGTTTTGCTCTCTTTGTTAGGCATTCCATGTCAATATATTCAGAATATGAGCTTCAAGTATTACTTCTGCATGTTCTGTGAAAATATACTCTCATTCATAAAAGCGACAAGTGAGTGGATTTTGATACGCCGGCCTACGCATATACGAGTCCGTGCATTATAGGGCGTTTCACATGAGCCAGAATGTTCATGTTTTTTCATTTTATTCCAATCCGCAGAATTTTTCACAAGTTGCTTTACTCAGCTGCCCGTGGGACCCCTCGTAAGAAGAACACGTCAGCCACTGATAAGCTGGGTAAGCGAGTAACGCAGATGATAAGAAGAAGCAGCATCGATCTTGGAGAAGATTACAGCGCCCTCAGTGGTCCAAGGACTATTGTCATCGAAGAATTCGATCCGTCAGTCTTCCGTCAACTCATTCAGTACTGTCACACCGGGTGCGTTACCCTCAAACCTAAGATAGTACTAGGTAAGACAATCGTATTATTATCATGATTATCACACTTTGATCATTTAAATCATATGACCGTAGTTTAATTTAGCTGAGGTAAACTCAATCGAATGCCACCAGTTTTCAGAAAACAAGTGATTATAGAAAACGGTTGGGTCAAAGCTCTTCTCGGAGCCGGCGCGGCCAATCGTAACGTGCTGTTAAACTTCCTGAAGCCTAAACATCTTTGAATTTCAAACTAATTCTTCTTCTTTAATTCTCAGTAAGGAACACAGCGGCCCGAATTCACAAAGGTGGTTTCATTTGAAACCGTGGTTTCTGAAAACCATGGATTTTTGAAACCACGGTTTCACCTGAAACCATGGTTTCACCGAGTCTGTGATTCACAAACAGTGGTTTCAAAAATCCACGGTTTCAATTAGACCCACGGTTGAAACCACGGTTAAAACCACGGTTGCAACCGGAGTCTAGGGATTTCCCCCTTTTCGCACTGCACTAAGCATGCTCAGTATGATTGATCCAGAGCTAGAGCTAGAGTCGTATACGGAGCTAGCTTTCCTTTTATTTTCGTATCTTTGGAATAAAACGCGGACGTGTACCGCAGGGTCATCGTATTTTGCATATGACCTTAATGCGCTTGTCGCCCGGAGCAACAGGCGTATTATCATGCGCAATCGCGCTAGTGCGCGCATAGCCTAGCCAAACTTTGTTTACATCAACATTCAGCCGCCTAGTACTGGCTAGGCCTACTGTATATCGCGTAGGCCTATTTATATGACTAGAGGGTGCGACTGCAATCGGAATATTCTAGGATGCTCTCTTTGAATATTTGTTTTTCAAAATCTGTTTAATGACGAAGATAGCAAGGATTTTTTAAACGTATAAATAAGACGCTTATAGCCAATTGGGGCATCTACACGACGTGTTATCATGAATGCTTACAGCATTGAAAAATGAAATGATATTCAATTTGTCGATGTTGAATTTTTATCTGTGAATGATAATGTAATGTAATCTCCGGCATCGTTTAGAATTGTAATTGATTTCGGACTTATTTTTATCTAAACTTTCGAATTAATTTCGCAATTTGCCACGTCGAAATCCTTTTCATTTAAAAATTTTGCAAGGTTTGGAGCTTCATTGTTCTGACGGTCATTGTAAATTGTAGATTCAGGAATTTATTGTAGGCCCTACTTTTTTTTTAGCAGTATTTTCTCTATATATCAGTAATATTTCAAGACATTTTTATTGAGAAACTTTTCTGTAGTAGGATAGGAAACTTTGAAGTGGTTAGCATTAGGATAGGCATCACAGAATTTGTTTTTGTTTTTCCAAATATTTCATTAGAGATTTCATTTAAAATACCACACATAACACACACACACACACACCAACATACGAGTCTGCAAAGCCCCCCCCCCCCCCCCGGCAAAGTCAAAGCATCATAACAACCGTTCCAACATGCTGCTATCTTCAAGCACAGCCACAGCCTACCAAGATCTTTAGCAACATCAACCTCTCTTGTGCAAAGTATTCACTATCAATATTTTCCAATAATATCAAGCATATTTACATAGCCTCATCAGAAACCGCAGGAAGTTTTCGAAAGCGGTGGGGGGGGGGGGGGGGGGGGGCTGCGCATACAAACCAGGATAATTATTTTCAGGTTTTTGTACAGTGGCAAATGTGTACACTCAAAAAAGTGGGGGAGGGGAGGCTGCAGCCCCCACCCCCCCCCCCCCCCCCCCCCCCCCCGTTTCGTGGGCCCTGCTCATAACATCAAGCACAAAATATGACGTCATTCACATCTTGCCAAAAAGCAACACGACTTCCAGTGTGATGTTTCTACAATACAAAGTACATGTATACAAAGTTTTTATAAAGTAACTTAATTTCAGCAATTTAATATATATTTTTGTCATATTCCTGCGACAAAATTTACACACACACACAAAAAAAAAATTTAGGTAACCATATTTTCTATTGCTAGTTAATAATAGTCAAAGAAATTACATACCTATTCAGTGAATATGAACATGACTATTTTCTCAGAAAGGGATGGCATAATTTACAATATCAATCAATCTATATTCATACATTCATGGCCGTACGCAGGGGGGGGGGGGGGGGCGCCCCCAGAAATTTGAAAACTTACATTTTTTTACTGATAATTTTCACAGAATTCACCAAAAGTGTATACCAAATGTAACAAATCCTTCAATCTCACTTTTAAAAAATGCAAGCTCAGTAGTTTTGCTTCTTCCCTTTCGATTTTCTTCGAAATATTTTTTTGCGTGTCCCCCCCCCCCCCCCACTGGAAAAAAATTTCTGCATACGGCCCTGTCCACATTAAATGTACTCCATTTTCACTATAAATATTTCACTTCCTGAGTACACATAAATAACTTTTTACTCATAAAATGAAATCATAAAGCCATGCAGAAACCATGCCAGGTTTATATCCACTTGGTCTACCAGCAGATGGTCTAATTACCTGATTGTCTAATACCATATTGGCTAAACCCATTTGATATACTATCAATTTGGTCTAATACATACTTGGTCTAATTCCATTTGGTCTAATGTAATGACCACTTGGCCTAATTACCAATTCGTCTAATAACCAAACTGTCTAACTGCATTTGGTATTAGACTAAGTGATGTTAGACCAAGCGGACATTAGACGCAATGGGCATTAGATAAAATGAGAATTAGACAAAATGGTAAATAGGCGAAGTGGCAATTAGACCAAAAGGTCATTAGACGAACTGGTTGTAGACAAAATGGACCACGTGGGACGAGACCAAACGGGCTCTAAACATGGATATTTTCTGTATGTACATATAAACAGAGATAGTATATCAAAATTTTATTACATGAACCTTGTAGGTAATATATGTAGCTGTAAATATGAGTGTTCTGAAATTAATACGTATTCATATTTTTGTATAATTGCATACAGTGATGTGTTGCTGACTTGTTCTTGTCTAAGGTTTTAAGCACTATTTGATTCATATATGAACTGCATTACATATGCCTATCAAATTCATTAATTATTCATGACTCATATTCTAACAATTTGAACATAATATTTCAGAAGACAATTTGCCAGATGCAATATGTAATTGACAATTTACTGTGATAGGAATGTTCATTAACACATACACACAGAACTATAATTTGTTTTGAGAACTTGTAAAAAAGGAAAGGAGTAAGACAATGTGCAGCTCATCTAAATATATGAATTCAGGATAGCCTTAAATAGGATTCTACTATAGAATTTCAATCAATTTTTATTCAAAATATTTATTCAAATATGTTTTTTAAACTGTTTTCATTTTGAAATTATGATATTCTGCAATTCCAATTCAATCGAATTGATGTATTTGTATAGCACCAATATCTAGCTGCCTAATCAAAAGCACTTATGAGACTAATTCATATTGCAAAGAAAAATATGTAACTAAAGACAAACCTTGTCATAACAAACTTCTCCGCAACAGGGGGGGGGGGGGGTTCCAAGTACAAAAGAGGGTGTGTTTGTGTGTATTATTATTTTTTGGCCAACCAAGTGGTGGAAGGGGGCACGTGAAAAGAAAAAAAAAATCATGAAATGGCGCATCGACTGCTTTGCATATTAGAGACATATCACGCGAAACATCTGGGCAGACCCCCCCCCCCCCCCCTGCTTAAGGTTAAGGATAATTACAGATGATTATCAAAAAACTTATTCACATTCCACTATCTCCATATAGCCACCTGGTACCACATTGCCCTTGCCTCTTCAGTTCTTTCAGTTAACTCTGATCCATGAATTTGACACGAGTCCAATTAATAGCACCTACATGCCACCTATGCCACCTGGAATCCGCAATACTCATAGAATCACTGATGGGTAGATTCGACCTCTTCTTTCGTACTTGGAAACTGCATGAATTCTCTCTTCCTTCTTGCGATAGCTTTGGAAACCTCTCTGATGTCTCTGCAAACAGATGATTGCGATATTCATGCCTCATCAGTCATCACCATGCATCCTATGGAATGATCCTGTAATTACATATCAACAGATACCAGGTTGATAATATTTTCTCAGAAATATTGACCTTTAAATTTAAAAAATATATATATATATGAAAAAAAATAAATAAATAAAACAACAGAACTATGTATCATTAATTTGACATTCAAGAAGAAAAAAAAAATTGAAAAAAAATAATCAATTTGTGATTTAATATTAGCATAACAAACTTACAGAAATTATGCCTTCTTTTCATAACACACTTGCTACTGCTGCATGAACAATTTTACAAGCAGAGCAAGTCATTTTTAGATGGTGAGAATTGAATGGTGCTCAATTTTTCACTCCTTACAGTAAAAAATATGGAAAAGTGAAATTTGAAATTACATGTATTGTGATATTCTCTCTTAAAATGACATTTTTAAATGATTAAGATATCAAGATGACTTATCAGCATATCAGAACTGTTAAAGACCAAGATTCGCTTCCGCAAAAGGATTACAATGTTACAATAAGTTTAGTGCCTTGCTCAAAAAATTCCATGTAATTAACAATGCCATACATTAAAGAACCTCCACATTTAAATTGATTTTCAAATCTCAAAGCACTAACTTCTCCTCATATGCCCCTCTTCTCTTCAATATTATTTGAGGATAAAAAGAATTAACAATATGATAAACAATAAAAGTGCAAATTCAGTGAGTACAACTAATATTAAAAAAAAAAAATAGAGCAATCAATACCTGCAAGATCACAGGTAGCTATGATGGATCATTTCGTTCAAGCATGCTCATGAGGCAGAGTGCATTCAAATGGATTCCTCCGGTCCAAGAGACCTTGCTGTTTTCTGTCAGCTCTCTGTATGTAAAATAACGTTGGAATTAGAGGCAAAATTAAATATTGAAGGCAAAAATTATTGGAAATGAGTGTATATACAATACATACATGTACTGTACATCAACAATTTTCAGGGTTTTTCTCAATCTGCTGTATGCTTCTTATTAATGTGATTGAGAATTCGAGATTCAGTCTCACGACAAGGCGTTAATCCACTTTCGTATCCATATTTCCAATTGTAATGAACAACTCTGCATTCAATAAATTTAACATAATGATCAGCAACATGTATTCAATTTTGCAACTGCATTGGAATAAAATTGGACCAAAGAAAACCTTGATTTACACAGCTTCGGCCTCCGATTTTGTTGCTCAGTACGGTCCTCCGATGGTTCGCTTCACTTCATGTGCGCATTTGTGCCATCCTTAAGCCAACAATCTAAATTTTTGCAAACTTTCCTGTGTTATCCCACATTATAGATGGGTCTACATGTAAAGTTAGCAAAAACTTAAATTGCTACATTACAGATTACTAGACCCCTATTACTACATCTTTTGGTGTTTCTAGTATATACAGCAAGGGAAGCGTCAAATTCCATGTAAAGCGGAAGTCTATACCACTCATCCTGTGTACATGGTCAATGAATTGACCTCGTCCCACAAAAGTGACAATTCTGTACCGAAACTGCATAGCATGCTTTTCTATTGGTTACTCGACAGAATGCTGTCAAGTCTGATATGCGTCAGTTTTCTTTTTAAAATTCATAATTTTCAGTTCATTCATCAGATATGAAGCAGAAAGGGGAAATTGAGAGCCTCAGGACCATTGCTGGTAAGTAAAATCAAAACTTTTCTTCTCTGTAATAGATCTTTAGAAGTCAATATATTTCGCGTTTCCGTTGGCAATTAGTTTCGCTATTCAAAACGCCCTTCTGTACTACGGTGGTCTATACCAATACCATGTAGACCTCTATAGATTACCGCCTAGATCAGTAGAGTTAGCAAGTATGACATGACTCATGATGTACATGTAGATTCTAGCTTCAGTTTAGGAACAGAAAGCAGAATCTACATGCACTGATGCAGAGAGCGAAACACGTAGCACACAGCGCGCAGCAGGGCCTGGCCTGGGGGATACTGAGCAACAACATCAGAGTTCAAACTTTCAAAGCCATAAATAAATGGAGGTTCCCTTGGAAAGACGGTAATCCTGGGTTTTAGGGGTATAAATTATTTGCACTTACATTTGACTGCTAACTTCAGCACACCTCTCCAGGAGCCTCCAGGCTAGTTGTGTACCCTAACCCTGACCCTAAACCTAACCCTAACCCTTATCCTGACCCTAACTCTAATCCTAATACTAATCCCAATCCTAACCATAATCCTAACCATAATCCATACATGACAGTCTGAAGCGGTGTGCTGAAGTTAGCAGTCAAATGTAAGTGCAAATAATTTATACCCCTAAAAGTTAAACCCAGGATTACCGGAAAGACTTTATTCAAATTCAGGTTAAAATTTGTACAGATCTAGATTTCAGACTCGAATCAACATTAGAGTCTATCACAGTACACATGACATTGACATGTTGCTGCATCCATGCTCTGTGATTTGTGAAATTTGAAGCAGATTCATTCATTTCATTTTCAATTCAACTGAATTGAAAATAGACCTAGACTAGATCTAGGCCTAAAGTTAGATCTACATGTAGATTAGACCGAAGTGTTCTGTCTCTAACAGTCGTCGTTAGCCTCGTATTCTGACAGGGTCGGCACTCCTCCTTTCTAAAAAGGAGGAGTGCCGACCCTACCAAAATACGAGGCTAACGACGATTGTTACTGTTTAGTCTAGTGTTAGAGACAGAACACTTCGGTATAGGCCTAGATCTAGATCTAACGTTAGGTCTACGTGTGTCGCCTGTGATATGAAAGTGCATTATAGCACCCAAGTGAAATATGCAATAATTGTTCATTATCATATAATGAAATTTTGATGAACATCCATGCATTAATGCAGGCTGGATATTATTAGCCGAGTTCAAGTCTCACTCCAGCCTTACTCGATCTCGATCCAGTCTTCAAGTCGTTGTGATGAAGGGACACAAAAATTAACACCTGGGACTGAAAAATTAACCTGCTTGCGATTATGCTCCACTGAGCTCCACACTGGCGCTCTGCTCCAAACATCATGCTTTTATTATCATCATATTTACTTTTCTGCACAACAAAATACGTACAAATGTGAAGAAAAGATAATTTCTAATTAGAAATCTCTAGGAATCGGTAAATTACTCACGATTTCATTCTAGATAGGGCTCGGGAAAAAAGGCTTCGCTCCTCAAATCTTGCTGCCAAAAAAAGTTCTTTCCGCTACGCTGTCTACCGCTGGCTGTCCGCTGCACAAAATGCTGCACTCTGATTGGTTAAAACCAGGGTAAAACCACGGTTTCATCTGAAACCACAGTTTCAGACCACCCCAAACAGTTGACTCAAAACTATGACGTAAAAGCAGGAGATGAAACCGTGGTTTCACTTGAAACCACCTTTGTGAATCGCAATTTTGAAACCGTGGTCTGAACCGTGGTTTGAAACCATGGTTTAGACCACGGTTTTGACTGAAACCACCTTTGTGAATTCGGGCCAGCAAGTTCCGCACGATAGGTTATCCACCTGACGTATAGGGCGATGCCCATTAATATTGGTGCCGTCACTGACGCTACTTGTGTGGTGAGCAATAAATAGGGGGAAAATGAAAAGTGGAAAACACAACAATGCTACGAATACAGGAGGAATGGGCTGATATCCCTCATAGGCCCCATTAGCCCAGGAAAGGATGCAATAAAAACAACGCTTCTGGTGAGCTGGGCCAAAAAAAAGACAACTAGTTAAAGTGCTTGTGCAAGTTGCGTTATTTTGCTCTTGCAGGAAGATGTCCGTGATTGATGTGGACCCTGACACATTTTGAGAAAATGACATCGTTTAAGAAAAAAAAAAGAGACGGAGACTGCAAACTAATTAGTGATGAAAGAAGATTTTGATAACTCGCTTATGGCCTTCGCATTCTTGATTATCGCAAGGAAGAATATAACGTAACTCGAAATGACACCTCAAGCGCAATAGGGATTATATCAGTAATCATTAAAGTGATTACACAATGGTAAAAAATATTTTGATATATGATCGAGAATAGAATTCTAAGAAACATTACGTTAGAAATATGATGATTTTCAATCGAAATCAATGCATTTTGGCCAATTTTATCATAAAAAGTCAAGAGCTGACCCCCAAAAATTTGAGGATGAGGTATGACGTAAAAGTGGGTACCCAGCTTCGCGCATTGCAGTTGTGCTGCGCGCTAGACTGTACAATATGTATTATACCTTGCGCGCACTTTGCTATAAGTGCGCGACAAGGTACCCACTTTGACGTCATTTTGACGTAAAAGTGGGTACCCAGTTGAAACTGGGTCACAGCTGAGGGGTCAAAAATATCCTGAAATCTTACCACATTTGGGGGTTTCCTTGGCAACGCGACTTTTAAAAAAACTTTAGGCAGATGATTTTCTGCTAATAAAATCATGCTCTTTCAAATGAGCTAACATTGTTTCAGCATTGGGTACCCCCTTTAAGGCTTAGAATGTTCTTTCCTTTTTTATCTTAGGTTTGATGAACGCATCCGATCACTACGGTCTTGATGAGTTAAGACGTGCATGCATGACGTATCTTCAGAATTGCGTCAACATCGATACTGTGTGTTTATTGCTGAGGTCTGCAGAAAGATACATTCAGTACAAGTCTACCAAGTCACTCGTACAAAAGGTGTGTATAGATTAAGCTGTCCATCGTAGGTCTACGCCTCCACGGGCAAAGGGAGCTGACTCGTCTGTTTTTAGAATATTGACATTCCAATTTCTCAGTTTTTCTCCGTCGCTTCGCTTTTTTACACAAGACAGTTTATCGAAGTTGTGTTGTTGAATTTCGGGGAAAAATACTCTTGATGAAATATAAAAACTAGACTGTCGGGAACCTGGCTGCCCAAATTGATTATCTTGGCAAATGTTTGCCGGATTATTAAATATTCCTGTACCTTGGAGCCCAAGTATATTAAAGGTTAGTTTTTATGTTTGAGTAATTCAAATGACTGGAATATATTTTGAAATGATGTAGTAAGTGACAAAACATTGCAGAAGTAATGAAACAAGAATATCGTTATTCACCCACTTTTTGTTTCAATAGGCACTGGAGTTCGTTGACATAAACGCAGAGTCGGTGTTACGACTGCCCGCCTTCACAGCACTACCTAATCACGTGGCCAGGCTTATTCTATCACGTGACGAGCTACAAGCAGACGAACTGACGAAATTCCAAGCTGCGCTGGCATGGAGTCGCGCGTACATGGAAAAACATCCCTCGTCTACGATGCGTGACGTCATGAGTCCGTTCGTAGAAAGTATCTCGTTTCATCTGATTCCTGCGACAACCCTCATGCAGACGGTTAAACCGACTGGAGCGGTTCCGGATCAAAAGATCATGACAGCACTCGCCTATCAGGCGGATCCGAGCAGTATCGAACCGGGAACCATAGTGACGTCACCGGCACGACTGAGACTATCAATGCTTAGCCTTAACATTCACGATTCGTCAACACCGACTGATAGACAGTCGAGATCAGACAACTCCTCTTCATCCATTAAATCTGCGACGTCATATGCGTCGCTGAATACGTCACGTGCAAGTGGCATCGACAAGCTTCCCTTGGACAATGATCACAACAACGAAGCAAACGTTGATGAGGATTGTGATCGGACAATCAATGTCGATGGTGATTTCGACCCCGCATCGTGCCATGATAACAACGACAGTAGTGGTTATATAGATGAAGCGGTCAACGACGACGATGATGATAATGGTGATGAGGAAGATGACGAACGACACGATCACGTGGATTTGATGTTCAGACGGGATCGTTGTTTCAGCCCGCCATGTTTAAGTGATACTAATACAAGTTGTTCAATGTCGACGTGTTCAGATTGGACTGATACGAGCAGCAGTGCAGGAGGGAGTTTCGGACGCGCCGATCAAAAAGAAAGTAACTTTAAGCTCCTTGTACCGGAATAGGTCTTCATTACTCAAATGACTTGCCTGAGGATTAAGCAAAAATGACAGACTACGAATAAAAAAAGTCGTGAATGTAAGTAAGCGCGTTACTAGAATATCGGAACACGCAAACACTAATACTAATGAATCAAGTGGACATGTTTGTAACTTGAATTGATTGTTATTATACTGTAAATATTTATGCCACTTATTGATAGAATTATCTATTTATCTTGTATAATATTCATCTATACATCTCATTGCTTAGCTTAATGTTGGTATATCAAGGTATACAGTTGGCAAATTTATGTTTTGGGTCAAAGTAGCGTGGGATAAAAGCACTTGGATATTGACAATGAATGATAATCAATCAGCCTATTATAATTATATCAAGGCCTCATATCAGAACGAAATAATGTGGACTATGGGCGGATCCAGGGTTGTCGAAAGGAGGAGGTGCATGGGGCGAAATTTTCTGACATTGAAAAGTTTCCAACAGTAGAAACACCATTTTTTCCCCATGAGCATATTGTTTTTTTCTAGGCTCTGCCTCAGAAATGGGGGGGGGGGGGGGGGGGGTAGGTTGGGGGTTGGAAACCCCCTTCCCCCCCCCCCCCCCAAAAAAAAGGGGGAAACGGAAATTACGATATTGAAACTCCTATACTTCTGTTTAAAATGTACCCCGCCAGCCCATCCATAGCTCCGAAAGAGGGCTTTGCATCTACCACTTTCAATTCATTGATTGATCATGAGGGGTTCCCCCCCCCCCCCTCTTTCTCACCCCCCCCCCCCCCTTTCGCTCCTACATCTCTCTCTCTGTCTTTCTCTCTCTTTGGAGAGGCGGCTTTTCAGCCCACCAGATCCGCTCACGATAGACAATATCATTTACGATATAGATGCACCATTCAATCTAACTCCCTAGTGTTTTTGCTCTTGTTTTTGTTTCTTTTACCACCAGTTCATGAAATGGAATGTTAACTTTTTAATGTGCTGTTAATTCTCTACACAGGCCAACCAGCCATTCCTTTTGTTCGTCACATGTTAAAAACAATTGTCAAGCAGCACATACTACAATATACTATCATCGTGGAAAGACGTTAATATTCTGATTTTTAAAAATCACTATTATCATTGTTGTTAAGTAAAGTATGAAATGTGTATGTATTGCTTTGTATTGGTGTAATAGTTATGTTAAAATCGAAGATTCTTTTAATGTCGCATTACTGAAATAACTCGGAAACGAGATCCTTGCAAGTTGCAAGAATGAATACTGAATGCTAACAGAGATATTCATAATAGCGCCTTAATATTAATAGACTTCAAGCGATGTACAAAGTAATAAAAACTTATGATTACAATACCACCCCCCCCCCTCCATCATTAGCCAACAGAATTAGCATTTTCTTCAAAGTCATTCGGTGTCTGTCTCATCCCAACTTAAGCAATCGGTTAACAAGACAACAGGAAGACTTATCATTTAAAGCTCCATGGGAGAGGGGGGGGGGCAGTCAAATGTACACACGGACGTCCAGAAAAACGCGTGAAAAGCATTACCTTTTCCGGTTAAGGCGTGGCTCACACTTGACCCGTTTAGGGTGCCAAAAAGGCCAAAAATCAGGAAAATTGGTATTTTTTAATGTTTGTTCACACGCGTTTAGTGTATCCTTTCCCATCCTTAGTCTGAACTTTGTGAAGCCTCGTATTGCACTAATCTCTTCTTTTAAAAAAAACAAAAACAAAAAGAGAGAACAGAAAGAAAGACAAAGACAAGGTAGAGACATTGTTTAGGGTATGTTCGAGGGGCTTAAAATCGTTTAGGGATAAATTATTCAAGAAGAGGCTCGAAAAAAAAAAACCCTCGAAAAGGGGTGATTTTGACCAATGGATAAAATTCGTTTAGGGTGGTTTTGGGGAACCCGTGGTCGCTCGTGTACTTTAACTCCAGAGTGGGGGGGGGGGGGGGGAGGGGGGGGGGGCGGGATTCAAAGAATGAAAATGAAAATCAGATAAGACCTGAAAACGTAGAGTCACTGTAACAGATGCTAAAATAATGAAAGGTCTTCTTGTTCCTTGTGCTGCGTGCGGACTGCTCATTGTTGTAGCCTACCAGAGAAAAGAAATGTATAAAGCCATAATCATTGTGAATTAAAGTAAAGTCTATGTTAATAAAAGATAATATTCTGTTTTGTTTTTTATTATGTTTATTGATTCCCTTTTCCTTTGACGAATATGTATAGCACTGTGACTATAAAAATATGGAATTGAAGATGATAGCAAGGGAGGGGGGGAGAGAAGAAGAAGACGAAGTGGGGGAATGCGAGGTTATGGAAAGATGTACAGAGAGAGATTGTGTGGGAGGAAGATGAGGAGAGAGACAGAGAGAGAGAGAGAAGAGGGAAAGAGAGAGAGAGATTGGGAAAGAGGGAGAAAGAGATGGGTGGAAGAATTGAAGAGAATGAGAGGGGAAGGGGGATACATATAGAGAAAGAGAGAGAGAGGGGGGGGGGGGTAGGATGATTTCAGTAAATGATCTAGAGAGAGATAGAGTGAGAATGATCAAAGGCTGAAAGGACATAGTTACCACCAGATGGCGCCATTCCACTATTTATGGCAGATTGGAACTATTTCATGAAAAGCGTTACGAGTGAAGACGTCCCTGGAAAATGGAGGGGGGGGGGGTAGGTTTGAAATAGGTTTGAAAAAAAAAATGAAAACTAGTGGTAAAAATGCGCTTTCCAATCATGGGTTGTAATAACTCTTCTATAAAAACGGAGCTCCAGGTTTTTAGGTATTTGCCTTTTGGGAACTTTGGAAAAAAAGCATTCAAAGCAAGCAATATATGCTTAAACAATGTTTAAGTAAGGAAATCAAAAATTGCTGCTTGTAGTTCAAGTATGAGCCCGGGAAGGTTACTAAACAAAGCATTTTAGTAAGCTAGAGACCGAATAGTTCTATTTATTTCGGGAAATATTTAATACAATGGACATACTGTAACATATTTCAGAACGATACAGTGTGCTCCTAGGCAAACAGTAAATTACTTAATTCAACCGGACCCTTTACCCAGTCACATACACGGCATTTTTGTATACAAATATTTTGCACATTCCAATGGTTAGAGTAAGAATTCTTTAAATGTAGAACTAGAAGTTTCATTGGCTACTGCGGCTACCTTTGCTTTGCCAAAATCACAAAATTTCTTTAATATATATTACACAAACCAAAGCGAATGGTACCAGGAAATTCATCGCCACAATAGAGATAGGGCAAATGATGGAATAGTTCCTTTAGGAGCTTTGGATGAGTGCATTATATTCTTGCTGTGATTTGCGACAAAATCTCTCAAAAAGAATGGACGCTTCCTGTTGCACCGTCGCCAGTTTTGGTTAAGTGCAGATTGGCCAGAAACGGATGAATGGCTGGAAGTGACCTCTCATTTTGAATAACGCTGCTGAAACTCCACAACGTGATCAGGGTGGTGATAAGCAGGTAAGCTCTTGACCCGCTGTTTATGATTTTAAGTCATTTTCAATTACTGAAAAAATATGGGGGGGGGGACAATGCATGTATACTGATTAACTAACCAGGACTAATTCTTATTGTTTGAAATTATTCAATTTCATTTTCATGCAAAGTGAATATGAAAATACTGATTAATTGATCGATTCTGCTAATTCCTCACTACCGTGACCACCGTCACACCGTCAGACCATAGCAGACCGATTGCAAATCGACATGTTCACGATGGAATGTGATGTTTTATTTGATCTGTTTTCGGCGTGGTGTCGGTCGCATTGATGTGAATGTGGTTTTACAGGGTATGGTGAGTTTGAATTGAATTCTAAACCATTGAAGTTCATCATAGACCAACCTTAAAATATTGCACGGATTTTTAATGTCTGAAAGGAACGTTTGGTTGTCAGATGGTCAGGAACTTACCATTTTCTGTGAAGATTCTCATTTTTCCAGTCTGCACCTTGATTTCTGCGTCCAGTTACATCATACAAAAATCTAATATATATTACAGAGAATATATAAACGCATTTACAGACATTTAGAATTCACTCTAAATAAAAAGGAAGTATAATGTTGGAAATTATAATTAACAAAGTTTGTGAACGCAGGAGACCGTCATTATGAGTGATTTGAATGATGTCGATGGTGCTCTCAGCTGAGCTCCCTACGTTTTGTAACGATATTAGTGAATCATCCACAATGGGAGCATTGTGGCTTAGTGATGAAGGCTCTTGCCTCTCGAACGAGAGGTCCTAGGTTCGAACCGCGGCCGGAGCTTTGAAGGCAAGGTGTTCGGCTCACATGTGCACCTCTTGACCATCAATGGTCAACTACCATGGTAACATTGCTCAACAGCCAATCAAAATCCAGTATTCCGTGAAAGTTACCATTGATGGCGAAGTTACTATAATAGGCAACAAGTTATATGCAACGGCACCCTGGTGTACTAAATGCATACCTGGTATTGGTAATGAAAATTGCAGAGCACGCAGGGAGTTGAGAGCAGTGTAATACAGATGTGGCTACCCCGGGTAAATAAAACCCAATTATTTACTTATTTTATCCACTTGCCACGTTTCATTTATCATTTCAAGAGGAAAATACCTTCAGCATGTCCATTCAAGGCAATTCCGGTAGCGTTGTTCATCACCTATTGTATATGTGAACGGCTCAGTGTGGTATAGCAGTGGTCGCGTAACATGGAGTCCTCAGATTGGAAACCATGTTGATGTGCTAATACTGATTATCCTTTGGCAAAGTATTAGTCCTTATTACCAAGTTTAAAGTTCCTTGGGTAAGACTTAAAGTCGTAGGTTCCACTGATTCTTAAATATAAGCAAACACTTGTTTCCTTAGCAGTCAGAAAAAATATAATTCATCAGTCAACCAATTAATCATTTAATAAGTATTTGCACGTGTGTATGTGGAGGCCAAGGGAGGGGTGGGGGAGAAATGAAGACACGCCCCCTCTCCCAAATAAAATTAAGGATGGGGACACAATAGGGTATGTCCCGTCCAACGAAATTAAGCTGAGGTCTTTTGTTGTGTATGTCCCCCACGTTATATGCCCCCTCAACAAAAAAAATCTTGGTGGGCGCCCCCCCCCCCTAATATTAAACCGCTTTACGCCTCTGGGGTGGAGATATGGGAAGGGGATACTGTTTGTTTCTCCAATTGACTACTGAATTCTCTCATTCTCACGGGCCTTCTACCTGGGTTACGTGGTTTCTGTGAGCAAAATGAGTAGCATTTCTTTGAAAATACTTGCAGGGTAGAGTTGAATTTTAAGACGCGATGTTACTTTAAGAGGACCTCAGTTTCCCATAGATAAACCGCCGTTACGAACAAGCCTATGGTGCTGTTGTGAAACTTAGCGAAATCAGAAGAATATACAATAGTCTCACAAAAGCTTCATTATTATTCCCTTAAAAAAAACAAAATCGGTTCTTTTATACCAAGACCCGAATTCATTATGATCGTTCTTTTGAATAATTGTGTCAATGCCCTTGTAACTTGTATTCATCGCAGTAAACTTAGCAAATATTATTTGAAAAGGAAATATGATAACAATACCTGTACAAAACTTCAATAAAAAATTCGCTGGACGTTGAAACTGGTGCGAGTGCCTTTTGCAGGGAGCGATTAAGGAATATCTTCTATTTGACCACGGGGCCAAAGGAGCAAATGTATACTTTGGTAGACTCTCTAGAGGGAGAAAGAGACATTTTAACATTTATATCATGTCTACTCTTTGCGAATGATAAAGATTTGATTGAGTGCAATCACACTTTTGTTAGAATGATCTCTTAATATGCTTAATGATTGGTCACTTTAAGTAATTCCCTTTTCGAGATGAAATGAATGAAAAGTTAACTTCTCTCAAAATGCTTGAGATTTAAAATTACCTGTTATGACCTTTTAAGACCGCTGACAATTCTATAATCACTTCGAAATGACCACGGTAAGTCGATTTTTTTCCGTCACCAATAAGCATGACAAGATTAATAGTGGGCAGACTAAAGAAATATATTCCTCTTTTCCAGCACGCTAATGCTTTTACTGCTGTTCGAATAATTTTGATATAGCGATCGACATAATTTTGACTCGACTTATAAGACTTTGACACATTCACATGGTTCACACCCAATGAATTTTCGGTTTTCTTTTCCTTCGAGAGAGCTACTTGAAATGCTTAGGGTAGTTTACAGGTAAACGCCCTTTCGACTTCGCAGCAAGACCAACACATCGTGGAGGCTTGTATTCTATTTTGGAAGTGTGCATTGTTTGTTAAAATCGTAACATTTAGTAACATGAGGTAACGTCACTCAGTCATGTCGAAATCGGCTGGTTTTACCTAGCTGGTTTTTCCATGCATCGCGTTGACCAGAACATGTGGTTATTTTATGTAAAAACTCATCAGAGATCTCTTTGAATTCCGGATTTCCTCGATGGATTATGGTAGTGATTATAGTACATTCAAGGCGTGAGAGTGTACATGAAATTTTCATAGCAAACCCCTAATGTTGCATAATCACATTGTTTCAGCATTGGGGTACCCAATCCTGAAACAATGTTAGTTCATTTAAAAGAGCATGATTTCATTAGCAGAAAATCATCTGCCTAAAGTTTTTTGAAAAAGTCGTGTTGCCAAGGAAACCCCCAAATGTGGTAAGATTTCAGGATATTTTTGACCCCTCAGCTGTGACCCAGTTTCAACTGGGTACCCACTTTGACGTCAAAATGACGTCAAAGTGGGTACCATGTCGCGCAATTCTAGCAAAATGCACGCAAGGTATAATACGTATTGTACAGTCTAGCGCGCAGCACAACTGGAATGCGCGAAGCTAGGTACCCACTTTTACGTCATACCTCATACCCAAATTTTTTGGTCAACTCTTGACTTTTTATTAGAAAATTAGCCAAAACGCATTGATTCCGATTGAGAATCATAAAATTTTTAATGTTATTCTTCTTAGAATTCTATTCTTGATCATATATATATATAAAAAATACCATTGTGTAATCACTTTAAAGGGAAAGTCCACCCTAGAAGTTTCACTGTTTTAATAAAAGGAGATAATTTGAACAGCATTTTAAAAAAGAAATGAGCAAAATCGGTCAAAGAATGAGAAAATTACACTCATTTACATTTTATAGTAAATTACTCTCTGCTCTGCAAATTGGCAACACTGATGACATCATATGTGAGCAGGTCTCCATTCACTTTGTACATGAAATTTCACATTTTCTCAATTTTCTTGGAAATTACACATTTTCTTACCCCATATATGTTATGTAAAAAGCAATTCTTCTGAACATACATTGATTATGGGGGTTAGAAAATGTGTAACTTCCAAGAAAAATTAAGAAAATGGGAAATTTCATGTACAAAGTGAATGGAAACCACAGACCTGCTCGCATATGATGTCATCAGTGTTGCCAATTTGCAGAGCCAAGAGTAGTTTACTAGAAATTGTAAATGGGTGTAATTTTCTTATTCTTTGACCGATTTTGCTCATTTCTTTTTTAAAATGCTGTTCAAATTTATCTCCTTTTATTGAAACAGTGAAACTTCTAGGGTGGACTTACCCTTTAATTGGTAAAACCTACCCATCAGTTTCAAAATCAGGATTTGCAATCATTTATTACGCCGGTGAGTGACATACAAGGACCCTTTCAGCAGTTCAGAAAGAAAAAAAAATGACAAAGGCATGTATATAGAAAAAAGAAGGAGAATGCATCCAAGCCAATAAATGAAATAACTTTTAGTCACTGAAAACAAAGCACTACCTATTTCACCGTCCTCCCACATTGTGTCCCACTAGCTTCTCTTACATAAATCCCTTGAATTACAGCTTAATTTCGTTCAAAAGACTGTAGAATCTATGTTTATTCCTTTCTCAAATTAAAAAAAAAAATACTGTTCGAAGACGGAGGATAACACCCGAAAAGCGAAGCTTGTGATGGGGACCCCGAATACAAGATGACATGGTTAAAAAGTATGTTACAGACTTACAGTATATAACTTTGAAAAGCATCGACATCGACATGTTGTAGCATTGTCAGATAAAGGTAATTACAGTGGGAATGAGGATATGAAAAAGACTGGAAAAAAGGGAGACAGGGTCGCATATGCTTCAATAAACATGATAAATTAGTGCACGGGGTTATACCACGGAGCTATAAATAATTTTAATAGCCCCATGGTTATACGCAAATTATTGATGACTCTTGTGAAAAGGGCATTAACATGTCCTCAAACTATCCATGATTATAGCAAGGTGTATACAGGTCCAGCCACCAGCCCTTCAACGGAAGTATAGAGAGCTATTCACCTCCGAAAAAAGGAAATCATCATATTGGGCCTCGGATATAAACCCTGACCTGGCCGTAATCGCCTCGTTCTTGATAACTTTACACAATGCACTTTGAAATTATGTATATGTGTGCGTTACGCTATTTTTTTTTTCACATTCTATTTTGAAAACGTTTCGTAATCGTAATTTTACTTTGACTTGACTGTAACTTTGAAAAGCATCGACATCGTCATTTTGTAGCATTGTCAGATAAAGGTCATGAGGATATGAAAAAGACTGGAAAAGGGGAGAGAGGGTCGCATATGCTTCAATAAACATGATAAATTAGTGCACGGGGTTATACCACGGAGCTACAAATAATTTTAATAGCTCCATGGTTAATCGCAAATTATTGATGACTCTTGTGAAAAGGGCATTAACATGTCCTCAAACTATCCATAATCATAGCAAGGTGTATACAGGTCCAGCCACCAGCCCTTCAACGGAAGTAGAGAGAGCTATTCACCTCCGAAAAAAAAGGAAATCATCACAGGGCCTCGGATATAAACCCTGACCTGGCCGTAATAATCGCCTAGTCCTTGTTAAATTTCCACAATGCACTTTGAAATATTGTGTTACGCTAACTTTTTTTTCACATGGTATTTTGCAAAAGTTTCGTAAACGTAATTTTACTTTGACTTGACTGTAACCTAGAAAAGCATCGACATCGAAATTTTGTAGCATTATCAGATAAAGGCAATTACATTGGGAATGAGGATGAAAAAAAAACTGGAAAAAGGGAGACAGGGTTGCATATGCTTCAATAAACATGATAAATTAGTGCACGGGGTTATTACACGGAGCAACAAATAATTTTAATAGCTCCATGGTTATACGCAAATTATCGATGACTCTTGTGAAAAGGGCATTAAGATGTCCTCAAACTATCCATAATCATAGCAAGGTGTATACATGTCCAGCCACCAGCCCTTCAACTGAAGTAAAGAGAGCTATTTAACTCCAAAAAAAAAAAAAAGGAAATCATCATATTAGAGGGCCTCGGATATAAACCCTGACCTGGCCGGATCGCCTTGATCTTGATAACTCTACACAATGCACTTTGAAATTATGTATATGTGTGCGTTACGCTAATTTTTTTGTTGACATGCTATTTTGAAAACGCTTCGTAATCGTAATTTTACTTAGCCTTGACTGTAAAAAGTGTATTTGCCTTCCATTGACTGTTAGTATCATAATAAACACGATTAACCTGCTCCCATTTCTTATTTTTATTATGATTATGATTGCGATTATCTTATTGCATTACGAGTGATGTGAGAAATGAGAATAAATGGGGGTCATGGGCAGTTTGGGCAGGGGCGCGGCGCCAGGGTATTCTGATAGTGGGGGGCAGGTATTTTTCTGGGTTTTAAACCTTGGCCCACAATGAGTTATTTGCGTTTTAAGTGAACAAACAGGCCTATTATATAGTTGCATGATCCTGCACTCTTTTCCAGCATACTCTTCTTCTTTCTTC
>CM057167.1:1670024-1686083 GCA_029962745.1 Echinometra lucunter | reverse complement strand
AGGATGATGTCAGTAAAAGATCTAGAGAGAGATAGAGTGAGAATGATCAAAGGCTGAAAGGACATAGTTACCACCAGATGGCGCTATTCCACTATAGACTAGAACTATTTCATGAAAAGCGTTACGTGTGAAGACGTCCCTGGAAAATGGAGGGGGGGGGGGTAGGTTTGAAATAGGTTTTAAAAATGCTTTCAAGAATTTTGAAAACTAGTGGTAAAATGCACTTTCCAATCATGGGTTGTAATAACTCTTCTATAAAACGGAGCTCCCGGTTTTTAGGTATTTGCCTTTGGGGAACTTTGGAAAATAAGCATTCAAAGCAAGCAATATATGATTAAACAATGTTTAAGTAAGGAAATCAAAAATTGCTGCTTGTAGTTCAAGCATGAGCCCGGGAAGGTTACTAAAGAAAGCGTTTTAGTAAGCTAGAGACCGAATAGTTCTATTAATTTCAGGAAATATTTAATACAATGGACATACTGTATCATCATTTCAGAACGATACAGTGTGCTCCTATAGGCAAACAGTAAACATGGTCAATTACTTAATTCAACCGGACCCTTTACCCAGTCACATACGCGGCATTTTTGTATACAAATATTTTGCACATTCCAATGGTTAGAGTAAGAATTCTTTAAATGTAGAACTAAAAGTTTCATTGGCTCCTGCGGCTACCTTTGCTTTGCCATCATCACAAAATTTCTTTAATATATATTACACAAACCAAAGCGAATGGTACCAGGAAATTCATCGCCACAATAGAGATAGGGCAAATGATGGAATAGTTCCTTTAGGAGCTTTGGATGAGTGCATTATATTCTTGCTGTGATTTGCGACAAAATCTCTCAAAAAGAGTGGACGCTTCCTGTTGCACCGTCGCCAGTCTTGGTTAAGTGCAGATTGGCCAGAAACGAAAGAATGGCTGGAAGTGACCTCTCATTTTGAATAACGCTGCTGAAACTCCACAACGTGATAAGCAGGTAAGCTCTTGACCCGCTGTTTATGATTTTAAGTCATTTTCAATTACTGAAAAAATTATCTGTTTGGGGGAACAATGCATGTATACTGATTAACTAACCTGGACTAATTCTTATTGTTTGAAATTATTCAATTTCATTTTCATGCACAGTGAATATGAAAATACTGATTAATTGATCGATTCTGCTAATTCCTCACTACCGTGACCACCGTCACACCGTCAGACCATACCAGACCGATTGCAAATCGACATGTTCACGATGGAATGTGATGTTTTATTTGATCTGTTTTCGGAGTGGTGTCGGTCGCATTGATGTGAATGTGGTTTTATAGGGTATGGTGAGTTTGAATGTCTAAACCATTGAAGTTCATCATAGACCAACCTTAAAATATTGCACGGATTTTTAATGTCTGAAAGGAACGTTTGGTTGTCAGATGGTCAGGGACTTGGCATTTTCTGTGAAGATTCTCATTTTTCCAGTCTGCACCTTGATGGAAGTTTGACTGATTGAATTTTATTTCTGCGTTCAGGAACATCATAAAAAAAATCTAATATATATTACAGAGAATATATAAACGCATTTACAGACATTTGGAATTTACTCTAAATAAAAAGGAAGTATAATGTTGGAAATTATAATTAACAAAGTTTGTGAACGCAGGAGACCGTCATTATGAGTGATTTGAATGATGTCGATGGTGCTCTCAGCTGAGCTCCCTACGTTTTGTGACGATATTAGTGAATGATCCACAATGGGAGCATTGTGGCTTAGTGATGAAGGCTCTTGCCTCTCGAACGAGAGGTCCTAGGTTCGATCCTCGGCCGGAGCTTTGAAGGCAAGGTGTTTGGCTCACATGTGCACCTCTTGACCATCAATGGTCAACTACCATGGTAACATTGCTCAACAGCCAATCAAAATCCAGTATTCCATGAAAGTTACCATTGATGGCGAAGTTACTATAATAGGCAACAATATCTTTGGCGTCCCCCCCCCCCCCCCCCCCCCATATTAAACCGCTTTACGCCTTAGGGGTGGAGACAGGGGAGGGGATACTGTTTGTTTCTCCAACTGACTACTGAATTCTCTCATTCTCACGGGCTTTCTACCTGGGTCACGTAGTTTCTGTGAGCAAAATGAGTAGCATTTCTTTGAAAGTACTTGCAAGGTAGAGCTGAATTTTAAGACGCGATGTTACTTTAAGAGGACCTCAGTTTCCCATAGATAAACCGCCGTTACGAACAAGCCTAAGGTGCTGTTGTGAAACTTAGCGAACTCAGAAGCATATACAATAGTCTCACAAAAGCTTCATTATTATTCCCTTGAAAAAATAACTAAATCGGTTCTTTTATACCAAGACCCGAATTCATTATGATCGTTCTTTTGAATAATTGTGTCAATGCCCTTGTAACTTGTATTCATTGCAGTAAATTTAGCAAATATTATTTGAAAAGGAAATATGATAACAATACCTGTACAAAACTTCAATAAAAAATTCGCTGGACGTTGAAACTGGTGCGAGTGCCTTTTGCAGGGAGCGATTAAGGAATATCTTCTATTTGACCACGGGGCCAAAGGAGCAAATGTATACTTTGGTAGACTCTCTAGAGGGAGAAAGAGACATTTTAACATTTATATCATGTCTACTCTTTGCGAATGATAAAGATTTGATTGAGTGCAATCACACTTTTGTTAGAATGACCTCTTAATATGCTTAATGATCGGTCACTTTAAGTAATTCCCTTTTCGAGATGAAATGAATGAAAAGTTAACTTTTTTCCGTCACCAATAAGCATGACAAGATTAATAGTGGGCAGACTAAAGAAATATATTCCTCTTTTCCAGCACGCTAATGCTTTTACTGCTGTTCGAATAATTTTGATATAGCGATCGACATAATTTTGACTCGACTTATAAGACTTTGACACATTCACATGGTTCACACCCAATGAATTTTCGGTTTTCTTTTCCTTCGAGAGAGAAAATGCTTAGGGTAGTTTACAGGTAAACGCCCTTTCGACTTCGCAGCAAGACCAACACATCGTGGAGGCTTGTATTCTATTTTGGAAGTGTGCATTGTTTGTTAAAATCGTAACATTTAGTAACATGAGGTAACGTCACTCAGTCATGTCGAAATCGGCTGGTTTTACCAAGCTGGTTTTTCCATGCATCGCGTTGACCAGAACATGTGGTTATTTTATGTAAAAACTCATCAGAGATCTCTTTGAATTCCGGATTTCCTCGATGGATTATGGTAGTGATTATAGTACATTCAAGGCGTGAGAGTGTACATGAAATTTTTATAGCAAACCCCTAATGTTGCATAATCACATTGTTTCAGCATTGGGGTGCCCAATCCTGAAACAATGTTAG
The DNA here is from genome assembly GCA_029962745.1 of Echinometra lucunter. Taxonomy (NCBI): domain Eukaryota; kingdom Metazoa; phylum Echinodermata; class Echinoidea; order Camarodonta; family Echinometridae; genus Echinometra; species Echinometra lucunter. The sequence continues at coordinate 1,682,733 of CM057167.1, read as the reverse complement.
TTCATTTAAAAGAGCATGATTTCATTAGCAGAAAATCATCTGCCTAAAGTTTTTTGAAAAAGTCGTGTTGCCAAGGAAACCCCCAAATGTGGTAAGATTTCAGGATATTTTTGACCCCTCAGCTGCGACCCAGTTTCAACTGGGTACCCACTTTGACGTCAAAATGACGTCAAAGTGGGTACCATGTCGCGCAATTCTAGCAAAATGCACGCAAGGTATAATACGTATTGTACAGTCTAGCGCGCAGCACAACTGGAATGCGCGAAGCTAGGTACCCACTTTGACGTCATACCTCATACCCAAATTTTTTGGTCAACTCTTGACTTTTTATGAGAAAATTAGCCAAAACGCATTGATTCCGATTGAAAATCATAAAATGTTTAATGTTATTCTTCTTAGAATTCTATTCTTCATCATATATATATATAAAAAAATACCATTGTGTAATCACTTTAAAGGGAAAGTCCACCCTAGAAGTTTCACTGTTTTAATAAAAGGAGATAATTTGAACAGCATTTTAAAAAAGAAATGAGCAAAATCGGTCAAAGAATAAGAAAATTACACTCATTTACATTTTCTAGTAAATTACTCTCTGCTCTGCAAATTGGCAACACTGATGACATCATATGTGAGCAGGTCTCCATTCACTTTGTACATGAAATTTCACATTTTCTCAATTTTCTTGGAAATTACACATTTTCTTACCCCATATATGTTATGTAAAAAGCAATTCTTCTGAACATACATTGATTATGGGGGTTAGAAAATGTGTAACTTCCAAGAAAAATTGAGAAAATGGGAAATTTCATGTACAAAGTGAATGGAAACCACAGACCTGCTCGCATATGATGTCATCAGTGTTGCCAATTTGCAGAGCCAAGAGTAGTTTACTAGAAATTGTAAATGGGTGTAATTTTCTTATTCTTTGACCGATTTTGCTCATTTCTTTTTTAAAATGCTGTTCAAATTTATCTCCTTTTATTGAAACAGTGAAACTTCTAGGGTGGACTTACCCTTTAATTGGTAAAACCTACCCATCAGTTTCAAAATCAGGATTTGCAATCATTTATTACGCAGGTGAGTGACATACAAGGACCCTTTCAAGAGTTCAGAAATTAAAAAAAATGACAAAGGCATGTATATAGAAAAAAGAGGGAGAATGCATCCAAGCCAATGAATGAAATAACTTTTAGTCACTGAAAACAAAGCACTACCTATTTCACCGTCCTCCCACATTGTGTCCCACTAGCTTCTCTTACATAAATCCCTTGAATTACAGCTTAATTTCGTTCAAAAGACTGTAGAATCTATGTTTATTCCTTTCTCAAATTAAAAAAAAAAAATTACTGTTCGAAGACGGAGGATAACACCCGAAAAGCGAAGCTTGTGATGGGGACCCCGAATACAAGATGACATGGTTAAAAAGTATGTTACAGACTTACAGTATATAACTTTGAAAAGCATCGACATCGACATGTTGTAGCATTGTCAGATAAAGGTAATTACAGTGGGAATGAGGATATGAAAAAGACTGGAAAAAAGGGAGACAGGGTCGCATATGCTTCAATAAACATGATAAATTAGTGCACGGGGTTATACCACGGAGCTGTAAATAATTTTAATAGCCCCATGGTTATACGCAAATTATTGATGACTCTTGTGAAAAGGGCATTAACATGTCCTCAAACTATCCATAATCATAGCAAGGTGTATACACGTCCAGCCACCAGCCCTTCAAAGGAAGTAGAGAGAGCTATTCACCTCCGAAAAAAAAGGAAATCATCACAGGGCCTCGGATATAAACCCTGACCTGGCCGTAATAATCGCCTAGTCCTTGTTAAATTTCCACAATGCACTTTGAAATATTGTGTTACGCTAACTTTTTTTTCACATGGTATTTTGCAAACGTTTCGTAATCGTAATTTTACTTTGACTTGACTGTAACCTTGAAAAGCATCGACATCGAAATTTTGTAGCATTATCAGATAAAAGTAATTACATTGGGAATGAGGATGAAAAAAAAACTGGAAAAGGGGAGAGAGGGTCGCATATGTTTCAATAAACATGATAAATTAGTGCACGGGGTTATACCATAGAGCTACAAGTAATTTTAATAGCTCCATGGTTATACGCAAATTATTGATGACTCTTGTGAAAAGGGCATTAACATGCTCTCAAACTATCCATGATTATAGCAAGGTGTATACACGTCCAGCCACCAGCCCTTCAACGGAAGAAGAGAGAGCTATTATCCTCCGAAAAAAAAAGGAAATCATCATATTATAGGGCCTCGGATATAAACCCTGACCTGGCCGCAATCGCCTTGTTCTTGATAACTTTACACAATGCACTTTGAAATTATTTATATGCGTGCGTTACGCTAACTTTTTTTTCACATGCTATTTTGAAAACGTTTCGTAATCGTAATTTTACTTTGCCTTGACTGTAAAAAGTGTAGTTGCCCTCCATTGACTGTCATAATAAACACGATAGACCTGTTCCCATTTCTTATTTTGATTAGGATTATGATTGCGATTATCTTATTACGAGTCAGGTGAGAAATGAGAATAAATGGGGGTCATGGGCAGTTTGGGCAGGGGCGCTGCGCCAGGGTATTCTGAAAGTGGGGACAGGTATTTTTCTAGGTTTTAAACCTTGGCCCACAAGGAGTTATTTGCGTTTTAAGTGAACAAATAGGCCTATTATATAGTTGCATGATCCTGCACTCTTTTCCAGCATACTCTTCTTTCTTCTTCTTCTTCTTTTCTTTTTCGTCTTTTTTTTTCTTTTTGATCACTTGAAAAATCATTGGGGCGGTCGTCCCTGCCCCCTGTAAGGACGCCAATGAGTTTTCTCCCCACAAGCCGCTCGATACTATTGCCTGAGAGCCGGTGGAATGATGGTCCACGGGACGGTTTTGTGTGCTAGAACTAGGCCCGTCACCGTGGGGTAACATCGATATTCTTCAACCGAATTTCTGTAAAAGTCTGCCCCTGAATACAGGGTTTTAAAAAAGGTGTTTTAATTGTAAGGGAGCCACTTCTACTTTCTTTCGTTTTGTTGTCTTGGGAAAAAGTGTTTTAATGGTAAGAACATAATAAAACCAATTTCTACTTTCTTTCATTTTTCAGTCTTGCGGGGAAAAGCATTTTAATGGCAAGGACATAGTAAAGCCAACTTCTGCTTTCTTTCATGTCTAGTCCAAAGATATGCAAATTATTTTCAATACTGAGATGAAAGATTTGGTTCCACATGGCCGGATCCATTGTTGTGAGAAGGGGGAGGCGTAAGCGAGGGAGTGAAGCGACCGGGGGAGGGTGGAACTTTTGCGATTTTCATAATAAAATGGTGCAATTTGGTGCATACTTTTGGGTAAAAAGTGATGTGGGATTATGAAAAATACCCACTGTCTGTATTCAATGAAATATTTGTTTATTTATTTATTTCCAGTTTTATTTATTCAGGGTAGCCTCATCAGTTATCAAAACTGCTTTCTTCGAGGGCCCTGAAAAAATATTGGTGGATACGCCTCCTCCGCCTCCCCATGGATCCTGCCCTGCTTCAGGATGTGGTCGATACCTTTTCCCTCCTAAATCAACAAATTGCAACATAGGAAGCATATTCTTAACGACAATTTCTAGTTCATACAAGTAAAATGACAATGACATATTCCTGTTTCTCGATCTGACGTTGAAGGGGGGGGGGGGAAGAGGGTGAGGGGCGCAAGTCCAATATTAAAGAAACTCTCCTTTAAGCAAAGAGAAAGAAAAGGGAAACAGAAAGACCCCCCCCCCCCCACACCTCAAAAAGGAAACGAAAAAAAAAGAAGAAATTGAAATAAAAAAAGGAAAGAAAATAAGGGGAAAAAAGGTTGAAGATTGTTAAAAAGGTTAAGTGAAAACGGGAAAAACGTTTTCGCATTGCCAGCTGCTTTTCAGGGTCTAGTGCTGCGGGGGGGCATAATCAAAAGACATGCTTTTTTTTACTCACTGTGTTATTTCGGCAAACTCTAGGTATCGATTGGGCGATGTTTTCCACCACACCCCCACCCTCCCCGCCCCGGTTTCTAACTTTGATCCATCACTGTTTGCGCAATGCCCTAATTCAGAATACATGGTGCCTACCGCCGGAAGTCTAAATGTTTCGTCACATGGCATACATACACAGGGGGAAAAGGGCTACCGAACTAAACCATTTCACAGATCGTAGGTCACATCATAAAGATCACACGTGTAAATACTTTCCAAAGGTTTCCGACATCGCAAAAATAATATAAATACAAACACTCTCTTTGACTAATGAACAGAATCATGAAGACAGTCGCTAATGGGGGATCCCCTTTGTTGATTACCTGGCATTTTGTAAATGAAGTACTGCCCTTAAATTCACTTGGTTTGTTAGCTTGTCTAACATTATAAACTTTATCTCCAGGATCGAACCTCGAAACGGTGCCAGCCGCATCATCTAGTGCATGAGAAAGACACCAAGTGCAGTTGAAGTCACAAGGGGACAGCGCTTTTTGAAGAAAACAGAGACTGCATCGATCCAAAATGTTCGCGTCAAGACTGGGCCGTCTGGTCGCTCCGGCGTTCCGGCGTTGCCAAACCGCGGCACTGCAGGAACGCGTTGATCAACACAGCCGTTGGATGCTACAGACGACGCTGAGGAACAAAAATATGACTGAATCATGTCAACGGTCGTTCTCTAGATCATCGTCCCTCTCCAGACCTTCTATTAAAAAGACGCTAAGACGGAACAGAGACGCGATATCAAGACCAAGGTTTGCAGAAGACAGGAAATCTACAGGTAGGGTATACCTTTGATCTGTAGCCTCCGTTCACAAAGCAGCGTCATCTTAATGCTGTCAATACCTGCACTAATCGTGCCTGTGAAGGCAATTTACCCATACATACGCCGGTCGTTGCAAGTATTGTTTGCGCTGTTCATTTTGCAAACAACCTGAAAATAATAACCTGAAAATAATATCTTTCTTTCATGACGCAAAAACCTGGGTACCACTCCCAGTTGCTGGCGTGGTCTTTGACGCATCACGTAAAAAGTGACATGAGAAAAAAATCGAAGGCAAAATGAACAGTAAAAATGACAATGATTATGATTAATGAATGGCAAATGGGTTCTTCTTCTTTTTCTTCTTCACACCTTAAACGCAGGTATTGACGCAACGACATGACAATTCTTGTGAGTCGGGCATTAACTTATTAAAAATTCTAGACTCGAGCACAGATGAAAAAAAAAGAGGATGGGGGAATAAGACAATCGTGGGAATTAAATCAAATAGGTTATTTTAAAAAACTGAACTATTCTTGCCTTCATTTCAAAATCAATGATTGTACCACAGAACCCCATTACCTACTTTAAAAAGCATGTACATGGTTAACACAATGACAATGACTACTCAAAGTGAATTATCTTATACCCATAGTCTTAATAAAGGGCCACAAGATTTTATTATCCAGTTGGTTAAATTCCTAGCAGAAGGTACAAGTTGAAGAAGAGAGTACGGGGATAGCAGTGCCATTTCCCCCATTTTTCCCCATCATCGGTATGCACGTTCAAGTAAAATAGATATTACCCAATATCCTTACACGAATTGAACTAATGATTTAGAAGGAAGCATGATTTCTTCGTTATAGACGGCCTTGTGGGATTTGTGCTACACTTATCAAACTCCTGTCTACCTCGAATAAGTGGCACAGGAAGGTCGTGGTTTCCGTACAGAAGGACTTTACTAAAGGAAGTCATTGAACATGTTGAATTGTCGAGGGAATAGATATAGAATGATTCCATCCGAATTCATAGGTGCGAATTAAAGGCAGGTGGATGGGGGGGGGGGGGGCTGCAATTATAACTTAGAGGCGTATCCATATTCTATAGCCTCAAGAGGGGGGGCTAGACATCTCGGCTTACTTCCCAGTCTGCCTTACAATTTTCCTTATAGATTAAGAGGGGTGGTGTCAGTTTAGGGATAAAGTCTGAGATTTATGCGACGGGATTCCATAAGCAATCTTACAGTTAATATGAACTTTTAAGGAAACCAACATCCACAATTCCAGTATTTTTAAAATCGAAGCTAAGACAACAAAGCAGATCGGCGAAAATTGGAACAAAATCGGACAAGGAATGAGAAAGTTATACCTATTATGAAATTTTCTCTAAGACATTTTTCGACACTACCATGGCTATTGATAACATCTTTTCATTTTGTGGACAACTCCCAATGTGTTTTGTACACATAATTAAACATTTTCTTTTTGCTTAAGATTTGCACAATTTGTTAAGCCAAACTCAACATATATAATGTAAGAGTGTTTTCTCGTCAATGTTTGGGATAAGGACAGTGAAAACATGTGTTCTTCAAGATAATAAAGAATATATATTCTCTGGGGGGAAAAAACATTGAGTTGTCCACAAATTACATCATCAGTCGCTATATGGTAGTGTCAGAAACAGAACATTTCATCTAGACATTATTTCTTTGTTCCGTGTCAAATTTCGTTCAAATTTCCTGAATCTGTTTTATTCTGCCTTGGCATGCTTATAGCTTTGATTTAAAATCTACTTGACTTGAGGATGTTGGTTTCCTTTAATACCAAATGACTCCCTACCCTGCTAACTACTAGTATAATTATGACAAGTGACTGCACTTTTTTTTTTCTTGATCGCAGACCTGTCAAGAGGGGCAAATTGCCCTCCCCCTTTACCTTATTCAAATACTCCAGTGAGCCCTCCCCTCCCCCCCCCCCTCACACCCACACAGAGACCCTCCCCCTCTTCCGCCAACATCCGGGAGAATTATTTTCAAATCCGTGCAAACCGTCTCCTTGTTATTCGAGCACAGGGTTGCTCACTATGTCATTTTGACTTTTCAGTACATCGCAAAGACAAAATTCGTTCCTTGACAGACAGAAGGACCTTAACGCATTAAAGCATATGAATTAGGGACCTTCTGCTTCTCAACCAACGAAAATACATTCTCACAACGAATTGTTTCAAAGTTTTAGAAACTGCTGCTTTGATTGTCTGGCTGTTATTATTTCGAAAAACTGTTGTATTATATTCTGAATTGGCCTGCGGCTGTTCTTTTTTTTTTAAATGCTATTCTTTGAATGGTAACTATGACATGCATGCTCATCTTCTGTTCTGTTTCTCTGTTTTTGTTATGTTCTGTTATGTTTGTTAATTGAGAATGATCCTGAATATTAGGATTTAAATCAAGAAATTTTGAATTTGAATTTGAATTTGGCAGGAGATAACCCCGTTCCCCCCCCCCCGTGAAATTATGCCCTCCGCCTGATTCATTATCCATGACCAAGTCGAATAAACGGGTTCGGGATCTTTATGGCCTTTTTGACCACCATTTGTACTTTTCCCCCGAATAATCATCTCATCTATAAAAGCACTGCAATCTTTTGACCAAGTGGTTGAAGGCCAAAATAGAACCATTTCTCCTGATAATTGCTGTTTTTGTTTGTTTACTTTTTTCACTTCAGATTATCCAGTTTCCCTTTCCTTTCTGATTATGAAACCATTTTAGCTTCGTTTCTTTTTTATCAAGAAGCTAACATTACATAAGGACGTTTTGAAGTATTCCAAAGAGTCTTCTCAGCTTCCCGGGCACCATTTCATGAAAGCTGTCAGCACTGACAGGTTGTCATTGTCTAACAATTTCAGTAAAATCCTTGGTTTTGATTGGCTGAGAAGCACTGGTCACTGACTGTTACTTGACTGTTACTTTCATGAAACGATGCCCATGAATCGGAGAAGTCAATACTTACATACTGTATGGTATATCGGTAAAATTAAGAATAACCTAGACATGATTCAATATAGTTAAAAATATTTCTTCGTTAATTAATTAGAAACTGTTCCTTTGATATGTGCATATTTATTTGTTTTCTATTTGTTTTTGTTTCATTTGTCCACTGTGTTCATTTTATGTTGTCCTGTATCACGTTCGTTAAGAACTGGTAACCTGGGCTAATTGTATTCCCTTTATTGATTAATAAAAGGTGATTTATAAAAAAAAAATGGAACTGGCGCCGAAGCGGCACAATACCCCCCCCCATTTCCTCCTCCCCCCCCCCCCCTCTCTCTCTCTCTCCCTCCCGCTTCTAGGACAACCATTCAATGGATTATTACCAACCTAGCAAGTAACCCGAAGAAATACCCACCCCCCCCCCCCCAAAAAAAAAAAAATGAATAAATGAAATAAAAATAAAGAATACAAAATAAGCCAAAGAAAATAACCTTAGGGCCAACTGCTGAAGTATTTTTTTAGTGGCGGGGTCACGCAACAGATGGATGATGAGGTGACCCGACATAAGATGGTTAGGGTTCAAATTTGGGCTTGTTCGAATCCATATAAGTTCTTTATCCATTAACTTCATTCGCTTATGGCAGTGCTCTTTTGTCATTAAAAATACATAGGAAATGACTTCAAAATAGTGTAACATTGTAGGAAGGATATCAAAGAGGACCTAAAGCAAAGAATACCACAATCGCCCTTATTTGCCAATATCAACAACTGATTAGACTTTTTTCCTGTTAAGAAATACAGGAAGTATCTTTGATATTTCAAAGGATGTGCTCTTCATTTTCCAAGTGCCGATGTAAATTTAAAACATTAGCTATTATTAAACTTCAAGGGAACGTCAGTTTATATATCTGATTTGCTCTAATGCCTGTATTAAACTACATAACTATTCCCTTTCGACATGTTAGTGTAGTCGTGTATTTGCCCTTCCAGGTTCCAGTTTCGTGGGCTAAAGAACAAAATTCTTTGAATAATGTCGAAGTTGTAATACGTGGCCTTTCAAAACTTGACATAAATTCCCCAAATATGTTTGAGAATGAAAATTCTTTGTAGGACATAACTCCTACACAAACATGAAGGATTTGCAAATCGCAGGTTACAGCAAAGCAAACTAACAAAGTCAAAATAAGGGTCATCGTTGATTTAGGCTCCACGATGAAACATTTCGCCCCCTCCCTATTTAGGTCACTCATGGACGGAAATCAGGGAGAAAGGGGGCGTGTCCCCTACGAATATTTCTGTGAAAAAATATCTAGTAACACTTACACACACACACACACACCCTCACACAGACACACGCACACACACACACACACACGCACACACACACACACACACACCCACACACACACACACACACACCCTCAAACCCCCCCCCCCCCCACAAGAGCAAAACTGGGAGGGAAAAGGGGCACTCACTTGTTTGCTTTTGTTGTTGCTTGTCACACAATTTTGAAATTAAGAAGCAAACGGAAAATCGTGTTGCCCTTCCTTGTTCTTGTTGTTCTTCTTGTTGCTTGTATTATCTACATTGTTGTCACATTAGAGTCGGTCTGTATTCACATTTTAATCTCATTTACATCCTATCCAGTGGACTCGGTCCTAGCTCCAGAGGAGGCGGTAGGAATTGTTCTCCGCCCATCGACAAGGGACGATTGCCATGCCGTCTATAAATTTCTTCTGGCCCAAGCCGAGTGGGAAGGGTTGTCGAGATTTGGTCGAGATTACCGAACAAGGTTGGGTTACCAGTATTGTATCTCAGGGAGGGGGCGGGAGTTGTTTTTATTTGTCTGTTGTTGTTGTTGTTGTTGTTGTTGTTGTTGTTGTTGTTGTTAACACCCCAGTCAAACCGACAAGAGTGACAATGAACTAACAAACAATGTTCCGATTGACCTGTAGTCGCTCGATTCGAAGTTGATGTGACCGTATAAAGTATAAGAATCGGTGTTGTTTGGCGTCGGTCTAGAGACGCGTCGCAGCGTGACTTCGTTATGATAACAATAACAATAACAATATTAACTATAATGATAACATTCGTAATAATGATAATAGCAACAACAATATTAATAATGATAATGATAATAATGATTATGATGAGAAGAAGAAGAAGAAGAAGAAGAGGAGGAGGAGGAGGAAGAAGAAGAAGAAGAAGAAGAGGAAAAGTAGTGATAACTTCTTAAGAATAATTAAGATAATAATGATATAATAGCATCAGCAGCAGCAGCAGTTGTAGTAGGTAGTAGTAGTAGTAGTAGTAGTAGTAGTAGTAGTAGTAGTAGTAGTAGAGTAGTAGTAGTTAGTAGTAGTAGTGAGAAGTAGTAGTAGTACTTACGGCATGATGTCAAATTATTATCATTATCCATATAATTATCATTATTATCAATATTACTTTTTTCATTATCATTATCATTATCATTATCATCGTCATCATATTTCCATTATTATTGTGGCTTATTTCTACAGTGTATATTTGTAATTAGTATTAACAGAATTAGAATAACTATATTACTTTTGATGTGGATGTTTCGTATAGACTTATCAGAGATGGCTTCGGACCAAATCCAATATTTCATTGTGACGTAGCAGAAAGCTCATGGCCAGGACGGTGATTCGAGCATCATTGGCTACGGACTCTACTCATACCATTTCTGTGCTTGGGAAGGACGAACGGCCATTATGGGAAAAACATTTTATTACCCTGAATACAGAGGTGAGTGACTGATTACTTCTTATGGGGTGTTGCAAGAAAGTTGCAATCGATTGCAAGTTTGCAACTGATTGTCACTGTCCAATCAAAATCACTGTTGCATGCATGTCTTCTTGAAAGGGCAGACCCTGAGCTAATCAGGAATAGTCGTTTCCAAAATTAGCAATTATTTGCAATCGATTGCAACTTTCTTGCAACACCCCATCAGAGGAGTCCCGTGGTGTTTCACGAAGCTGCGCGTAATTTACGCACGAATTAGGAACGACTTAAGTATTGACAGCAGAATTGGGAATGTCCAAAGTTTTTCCTCTTGTCTTAACAAAGTGTCACTGTATTTCCCATGATTTCATAATTGTTGATAATAATGTTACTCTACATTGATATTTCACTTTAGCTTATGCGATTAAATATGATTGAGAATCCCATTTGGCTTTCCATATTCAAGTCATTCTTAAAGTCATGGTAACTTTGCGCACAGCTTTGTGAAACACCCCCTGGTCTAGTGGATACCCCACCGGGACTATGGATCACATGATTCGCGGTTCGAGTCCCGCTGTGGCACTAATGTGCATTGGCCAGACATCATCTACAAGTGCCACTCTCCACTCATGGGTAGTAAATTGATACCTGGTAGGAATTTCAGCTAGGCTAAAGCAAGGTTGAAAATAATACTTGCAAGCATACGTGGATATACGTATTATTTATTACTATTGTCACTAGCGAGGAGAGAGGAGTATGCTATACTGTGCAAGGCAATCGTAATGGATATATAACATTAGAAAGACAATGAGAACATGTGCTCGATGCTGCGGAAAGAAGTTCGATTTGAATGTCACCTTGCCATCATGTCGATGACATTATATCCATATTTGGATAGAGATCGGTGATTTCGGAGTAACTTTGAGAATTGTGAAATTAGTATGCGTCTACAGGCATAACAGGCCTACGTGCTTACACCATCCCTTAGCGTTGAACAAGGAAAACACATTTCATTTGGAATCGACAACGCTCGGATATCCCATTGAAAATAACGGATCAGCATACGAGGAAATTGGGAGAACTTAGCAATAAATCCTGATATTGTGTTTATTTTACTTTTCAGATCTCGGAATTGGGTCACTCTTCTTGCATGAAGTCTCGAAGGTGAGTTTTAAAACGTAGTCTGGCGCCCGTTTCATGAAACTTTTTTTTTTATCAATGACAAGTTGCAATACTGATATAAGCTATTGAAATCCTTGCATCTGATGGTTGAGAGTAATTTGTCTCAGAAATGTGGCAGTTGTTACATGCTGATAATAAGTTTTATGAAATGGGACCCTTGACCTGTATCATGACAGCTATCCCTGGACATACAGGGCAACCTAGTGACTACCCAGACATTAACCCAGGGGCAAGTCGTTTTTTTTTTCACGCACTTACACACACACACACACCACTCACACTCACCCACCCACACCATCCCACACGCGCGCGCTTGAAGAGAGTTTCCGCCTGTGCTTGTGCCCACTCACAAATGTTTATTTTGTTTTCATTATTTTTTGAAAAAGTACCACGCACATTGGTATCAGCATGCCTATAGCACTTCATTTATTTTATGTACGATGCTTCCCGTGCTGGGGATCGAACCCCGGACCCTCGCGTCTCCAGTCAAGCGCCTTAACCACTGGACCACGGCACCTCCACCCAGGGAAAACTAGTCCCCCCCCCCCCACACACACACACACACGCACACACGTTTGAAGTGGGATTTCCGCCCACGCCTGTGCCCCCATTAACAAATGTTTATTGGAGCAAGTGATCTTACCTTTAGAGTTAAAGGGTAATTGTCGTTGGGTATTTTGTACTTTAGGAGTAATTGTCCAGAGAAAGCTGCCCTGTGGATAATTGTCCAAGGGTTACTAGTCCTTGACTCAAACGGGCATTCTAGAAGACCGACAGCAAACTGGATCGCACCCGTCAGTACCATAGAGCCTTGGAACATGGACCTACTACACAGTCCATGCTCGGAAGAAATGTTTGATCTGGAATTCCTCGTGGGAGAAAATAGGGGGGCGCCCACATTCTGTTTACTTTGGTGTAGCTTTGAATTGAGGGGGAGGGGGCGTTGGAAAAAGAAACTCCCGAGAAAGCTGAGGACTTTTTCAATTTCTTTCTTCAATCTTTTTTTT
>CM057167.1:1524997-1669524 GCA_029962745.1 Echinometra lucunter | reverse complement strand
AAGATTGTTAAAAAGGTTAAGTGAAAACGGGAAAAACGTTTTCGCATTGCCAGCTGCTTTTTCAGGGTCTAGTGCTGCGGGGGGGCATAATCAAAAGACATGCTTTTTTTTACTCACTGTGTTATTTCGGCAAACTCTAGGTATCGATTGGGCGATGTTTTCCACCCACCCCCACCCTCCCCGCCCGGTTTCTAACTTTGATCCATCACTGTTTGCGCAATGCCCTAATTCAGAATACATGTGCCTACCGCCGGAAGTCTAAATGTTTCGTCACATGGCATACACACAGGGGAAAAGGGCTACCGAACTAAACCATTTCACAGATCGTAGGTCACATCATAAAGATCACACGTGTAATACTTTCCAAAGGTTTCCGACATCGCAAAATAATATAAATAAACACTCTCTTTGACTAATGAACAGAATCATGAAGACAGTCGCTAATGGGGGATCCCCTTTGTTGATTACCTGGCATTTTGTAAATGAAGTACTGCCCTTAAATTCACTTGGTTTGTTAGCTTGTCTAACATTATAAACTTTATCTCCAGGATCGAACCTCGAAACGGTGCCAGCCGCATCATCTAGTGCATGAGAAAGACACCAAGTGCAGTTGAAGTCACAAGGGGACAGCGCTTTTTGAAGAAACAGAGACTGCATCGATCCAAAATGTTCGCGTCAAGACTGGGCCGTCTGGTCGCTCCGGCGTTCCGGCGTTGCCAAACCGCGGCACTGCAGGAACGCGTTGATCAACACAGCCGTTGGATGCTACAGACGACGCTGAGGAACAAAAATATGACTGAATCATGTCAACGGTCGTTCTCTAGATCATCGTCCCTCTCCAGACCTTCTATTAAAAAGACGCTAAGACGGAACAGAGACGCGATATCAAGACCAAGGTTTGCAGAAGACAGGAATCTACAGGTAGGGTATACCTTTGATCTGTAGCCTCCGTTCACAAAGCAGCGTCATCTTAATGCTGTCAATACCTGCACTAATCGTGCCTGTGAAGGCAATTTACCCATACATACGCCGGTCGTTGCAAGTATTGTTTGCGCTGTTCATTTTGCAAACAACCTGAAAATAATAACCTGAAAATAATATCTTTCTTTCATGACGCAAAAACCTGGGTACCACTCCAGTTGCTGGCGTGGTCTTTGACGCATCACGTAAAAAGTGACATGAGAAAAAAATCGAAGGCAAAATGAACAGTAAAAATGACAATGATTATGATTAATGAATGGCAAATGGGTTCTTCTTCTTTTTCTTCTTCACACCTTAAACGCAGGTATTGACGCAACGACATGACAATTCTTGTGAGTCGGGCATTAACTTATTAAAAATTCTAGACTCGAGCACAGATGAAAAAAAAAGAGGATGGGGAATAAGACAATCGTGAATTAAATCAAATAGGTTATTTTAAAAAACTGAACTATTCTTGCCTTCATTTCAAAATCAATGATTGTACCACAGAACCCCATTACCTACTTTAAAAAGCATGTACATGGTTAACACAATGACAATGACTACTCAAAGTGAATTATCTTATACCCATAGTCTTAATAAAGGGCCACAAGATTTTATTATCCAGTTGGTTAAATTCCTAGCAGAAGGTACAAGTTGAAGAAGAGAGTACGGGGATAGCAGTGCCATTTCCCCCATTTTTCCCCATCATCGGTATGCACGTTCAAGTAAAATAGATATTACCCAATATCCTTACACGAATTGAACTAATGATTTAGAAGGAAGCATGATTTCTTCGTTATAGACGGCCTTGTGGGATTTGTGCTACACTTATCAACTCCTGTCTACCTCGAATAAGTGGCACAGGAAGGTCGTGGTTTCCGTACAGAAGGACTTTACTAAAGGAAGTCATTGAACATGTTGAATTGTCGAGGGAATAGATATAGAATGATTCCATCCGAATTCATAGGTGCGAATTAAAGGCAGGTGGATGGGGGGGGGGGGGGGCTGCAATTATAACTTAGAGGCGTATCCATATTCTATAGCCTCAAGAGGGGGGGCTAGACATCTCGGCTTACTTCCCAGTCTGCCTTACAATTTTCCTTATAGATTAAGAGGGGTGGTGTCAGTTTAGGGATAAAGTCTGAGATTTATGCGACGGGATTCCATAAGCAATCTTACAGTTAATATGAACTTTTAAGGAAACCAACATCCACAATTCCAGTATTTTTAAAATCGAAGCTAAGACAACAAAGCAGATCGGCGAAAATTGGAACAAAATCGGACAAGGAATGAGAAAGTTATACCTATTATGAAATTTTCTCTAAGACATTTTTCGACACTACCATGGCTATTGATAACATCTTTTCATTTTGTGGACAACTCCAATGTGTTTTGTACACATAATTAAACATTTTCTTTTTGCTTAAGATTTGCACAATTGTTAAGCCAAACTCAACATATATAATGTAAGAGTGTTTTCTCGTCAATGTTTGGGATAAGGACAGTGAAAACATGTGTTCTTCAAGATAATAAAGAATATATATTCTCTGGGGGGAAAAAACATTGAGTTGTCCACAAATTACATCATCAGTCGCTATATGGTAGTGTCAGAAACAGAACATTTCATCTAGACATTATTTCTTTGTTCCGTGTCAAATTTCGTTCAAATTTCCTGAATCTGTTTTATTCTGCCTTGGCATGCTTATAGCTTTGATTTAAAATCTACTTGACTTGAGGATGTTGGTTTCCTTTATACCAATGACTCCCTACCCTGCTAACTACTAGTATAATTATGACAAGTGACTGCACTTTTTTTTTCTTGATCGCAGACCTGTAAGAGGGCAAATTGCCCTCCCCCTTTACCTTCTTCAAATACTCCAGTGAGCCCTCCCCTCCCCCCCCCCCTCCACCCACACAGAGACCCTCCCCCTCTTCCGCCAAACATCCGGGAGAATTATTTTCAAATCCGTGCAACCGTTCTCCTTGTATTCGAGCACAAGGGTTGCTCACTATGTCATTTTGACTTTTCAGTACATCGCAAAGACAAAATTCGTTCCGTGACAGACAGAAGGGACCTTAACGCATTAAAGCATATTGAATTAGGGACCTCTGCTTCTCAACCAACGAAAATACATTCTCACACGATTGTTTCAAAGTTTTTAGAACTAGCTGCTTTGATTGTCTGGCTGTTATTATTTCGAAAAAACTGTTGTTTATATTCTGAATTGGCCTGCGGCTGTTCTTTTTTTTTAAATGCTATTCTTTGAATGGTAACTATGACATGCATGCTCATCTTCTGTTCTGTTTCTCTGTTTTTGTTATGTTCTGTTATGTTTGTTAATTGAGAATGATCCTGAATATTAGGATTTAAATCAAGAAATTTTGAATTTGAATTTGAATTTGGCAGGAGATAACCCCGTTCCCCCCCCCCCCGTGAAATTATGCCCTCCGCCTGATTCATTATCCATGACCAAGTCGAATAAACGGGTTCGGGATCTTTATGGCCTTTTTGACCACCATTTGTACTTTTCCCCCGAATAATCATCTCATCTATAAAAGCACTGCAATCTTTTGACCAAGTGGTTGAAGGCCAAAATAGAACCATTTCTCCTGATAATTGCTGTTTTTGTTTGTTTACTTTTTTCACTTCAGATTATCCAGTTTCCCTTTCCTTTCTGATTATGAAACCATTTTAGCTTCGTTTCTTTTTTATCAAGAAGCTAACATTACATAAGACGTTTTGAAGTATTCCAAGAGTCTTCTTCAGCTTCTCCCGGGCACCATTTCATGAAAGCTGTCAGCACTGACAGGTTTCATTGTCTAACAATTTCAGTAAAATCCTTGGTTTTGATTGGCTGAGAAGCACTGTCACTGACTGTTACTTGACTGTTACTTCATGAACGATGCCCATGAATCGGAGAGTCAATACTTACATACTGTATGGTATATCGGTAAAATTAAGAATAACCTAGACATGATTCAATATAGTTAAAAATATTTCTTCTTTCTTCGTTAATTAATTAGAACTTTCCTTTGATATGTGCATATTTATTGTTTTCTATTTGTTTTTGTTTCATTTGTCCACTGTGTTCATTTTATGTGTCCTGTATCACGTTCGTTAAGAACTGGTAACCTGGGCTAATTGTTATTCCCTTTATTGATTAATAAAAGGTGATTATAAAAAAAAAATGGAACTGGCGCCGAAGCGGCACAATAACCCTCACCCCCCCCTTTCCTCCTCCCCCCCCCCCCCTCTCTCTCTCTCTCCCTCCCGCTTCTAGGACAACCATTCAATGGATTATTACCAACCTAGCAAGTAACCCGAAGAAATACCCACCCCCCCCCCCAAAAAACAAAAATGATAAATGAAATAAAAATAAAGAATACAAAATAAGCCAAAAGAAATAACCTTAGGGCCAACTGCTGAAGTATTTTTTAGTGGCGGGGTCACGCAACAGATGGATGATGAGGTGACCCGACATAAGATGGTTAGGGTTCAAATTTGGGCTTGTTCGAATCCATATAAGTTCTTTATCCATTAACTTCATTCGCTTATGGCAGTGCTCTTTGTCATTAAAAATACATAGGAAATGACTTCCAAAATAGTGTAACATTGTAGGAAGGATATCAAAGAGGACCTAAAGCAAAGAATACCACAATCGCCCTTATTTGCCAATATCAACAAACTGATTAGACTTTTTTCCTGTTAAGAAATACAGGAAGTATCTTTGATATTTCAAAGGATGTGCTCTTCATTTTCCAAGTGCCGATGTAAATTTAAAACATTAGCTATTATTAAACTTCAAGGGAACGTCAGTTTATATATCTGATTTGCTCTAATGCCTGTATTAAACTACATAACTATTCCCTTTCGACATGTTAGTGTAGTCGTGTATTTGCCCTTCCAGGTTCCAGTTTCGTGGGCTAAAGAACAAATTCTTTGAATAATGTCGAAGTTGTAATACGTGGCCTTTCAAAACTTGACATAAATTCCCCAAATATGTTTGAGAATGAAAATTCTTTGTAGGACATAACTCCTACACAAACATGAAGGATTTGCAAATCGCAGGTTACAGCAAAGCAAACTAACAAAGTCAAAATAGGGTCATCGTTGATTTAGGCTCCACGATGAAAAATTTCGCCCCCTCCCTATTTAGGTCACTCATGGACGGAAATCAGGGAGAAAGGGGGGGCGTGTCCCCTACGAATATTTCTGTGAAAAAATATCTAGTAACACTTACACACACACACACACACCCTCACACAGACACACGCACACACACACACACACACGCACACACACACACACACACACCACACACACACACACACACACACCCTCAACCCCCCCCCCCCCACAAGAGCAAAAACTGGGAGGGAAAAGGGGCACTCACTTGTTTGCTTTTGTTGTTGCTTGTCACACAATTTTGAAATTAAGAAGCAAACGGAAAATCGTGTTGCCCTTCCTTGTTCTTGTTGTTCTTCTTGTTGCTTGTATTATCTACATTGTTGTCACATTAGAGTCGGTCTGTATTCACATTTTAATCTCATTTACATCCTATCCAGTGGACTCGGTCCTAGCTCCAGAGGAGGCGGTAGGAATTGTTCTCCGCCCATCGACAAGGGACGATTGCCATGCCGTCTATAAATTTCTTCTGGCCCAAGCCGAGTGGGAAGGGTGTCGAGATTTGGTCGAGATTACCGAACAAGGTTGGGTTACCAGTATTGTATCTCAGGGAGGGGGCGGGAGTTGTTTTTATTTGTCTGTTTGTTGTTGTTGTTGTTGTTGTTGTTGTTGTTGTTGTTAACACCCCAGTCAAACCGACAAGAGTGACAATGAACTAACAAACAATGTTCCGATTGACCTGTAGTCGCTCGATTCGAAGTTGATGTGACCGTATAAAGTATAAGAATCGGTTTGTTTGGCGTCGGTCTAGAGACGCGTCGCAGCGTGACTTCGTTATGATAACAATAACAATAACAATATTAACTATAATGATAACATTCGTAATAATGATAATAGCAACAACAATATTAATAATGATAATGATAATAATGATTATGATGAGAAGAAGAAGAAGAAGAAGAAGAGGAGGAGGAGGAGGAAGAAGAAGAAGAAGAAGAAGAGGAAAAGTAGTGATAACTTTTAAGATAATAATAAAGATAATAATGATAATAATAGCATCAGCAGCAGCAGCAGTTGTAGTAGTAGTAGTAGTAGTAGTAGTAGTAGTAGTAGTAGTAGTAGTAGTAGTAGTAGTAGTAGTAGTAGTAGTAGTAGTAGAAGTAGTAGTAGTACTTACGCATGATTCAAATTATTATCATTATCCATATAATTATCATTATTATCAATATTACTTTTTTCATTATCATTATCATTATCATTATCATCGTCATCATATTTCCATTATTATTGTGGCTTATTTCTACAGTGTAATATTTGTAATTATTATTAACAGAATTAGAATAACTATATTACTTTTGATGTGGATGTTTCGTATAGACTTAATCAGAGATGGCTTCGGACCAAATCCAATATTTCATTGTGACGTAGCAGAAGCTCATGGCCAGGACGGTGATTCGAGCATCATTGGCTACGGACTCTACTCATACCATTTCTGTGCTTGGGAAGGACGAACGGCATTATGGGAAAACATTTTTATTCACCCTGAATACAGAGGTGAGTGACTGATTACTTCTTATGGGGTGTTGCAAGAAAGTTGCAATCGATTGCAAGTTGCAACTGATTGTCACTGTCCAATCAAAATCACTGTTGCATGCATGTCTTCTTGAAAGGGCAGACCCTGAGCTAATCAGAATAGTCGTTTCAAAATTAGCAATTATTTGCAATCGATTGCAACTTTCTTGCAACACCCCATCAGAGGAGTCCCGTGGTGTTTCACGAAGCTGCGCGTAAATTTACGCACGAATTTAGGAACGACTTAAGTATTGACAGCAGAATTGAATGTCCAAAGTTTTTCCTCTTGTCTTAACAAAGTGTCACTGTATTTCCCATGATTTCAATAATTGTTGATAATAATGTTACTCTACATTGATATTTCAACTTTTAGCTTATGCGATTAAATATGATTGAGAATCCCATTTGGCTTTCCATATTCAAGTCATTCTTAAAGTCCATGGTAACTTTGCGCACAGCTTTGTGAAACACCCCCTGGTCTAGTGGATACCCCACCGGACTATGGATCACATGATTCGCGGTTCGAGTCCCGCTGTGGCACTAATGTGCATTGGCCAGACATTCATCTACAATTGCCACTCTCCACTCATGGGTAGTAAATTGATACCTGGTAGGAATTTCAGCTAGGCTAAAGCAAGGTTGAAAATAATACTTGCAAGCATACGTGGATATACGTATTATTTATTACTATTGTCACTAGCGAGGAGAGAGGAGTAATGCTATACTGTGCAAGGCAATCGTAATGGATATATAACATTAGAAAGACAATGAGAACATGTGCTCGATGCTGCGGAAAGAAGTTCGATTTGAATGTCACCTTGCCATCATGTCGATGACATTATATCCATATTTGGATAGAGATCGGTGATTTCGGAGTAACTTTGAGAATTGTGAAATTAGTATGCGTCTACAGGCATAACAGGCCTACGTGCTTACACCATCCCTTAGCGTTGAACAAGGAAAACACATTTCATTTGGAATCGACAACGCTCGGATATCCCATTGAAAATAACGGATCAGCATACGAGGAAATTGGGAGAACTTAGCAATAAATCCTGATATTGTGTTTATTTTACTTTTCAGATCTCGGAATTGGGTCACTCTTCTTGCATGAAGTCTCGAAGGTGAGTTTTAAAACGTAGTCTGGGCCCCGTTTCATGAAACTTTTTTTTTTATCAATGACAAGTTGCAATAACTGATATAAGCTATTGAAATCCTTGCATCTGATTGGTTGAGAGTAAATTTGTCTCAGAAATGTGGCAGTTGTTACATGCTGATAATAAGTTTTATGAAATGGGACCCTTGACCTGTATCATGACAGCTATCCCTGGACATACAGGGCAACCTAGTGACTACCCAGACATTAACCCAGGGGCAAGTCGTTTTTTTTTTTCACGCACTTACACACACACACACACACACACACTCACCCACCCACACCCATCCACACACGCGCGCGCTTGAAGAGAGGTTTCCGCCTGTGCTTGTGCCCACACTCACAAATGTTTATTTTGTTTTCATTATTTTTTGAAAAAGTACCCACGCACAAGTTGGTATCAGCATGCCTATAGCACTTCATTTATTTTATGTACGATGCCTTCCCGTGCTGGGGATCGAACCCCGGACCCTCGCGTCTCCAGTCAAGCGCCTTAGACCACTGGACCACGGCACCTCCACCCAGGGAAAACTAGTCCCCCCCCCCCCACACACACACACACGCACACACGTTTGAAGTGGGATTTCCGCCCACGCCTGTGCCCCCATTAACAAATGTTTATTGGAGCAAGTGATCTTACCTTTAGAGTTAAAGGGTAATTGTCGTTGGGTATTTGTACTTTAGGAGTAATTGTCCAGAGAAAGCTGCCCTGTGGATAATTGTCCAAGGGTTACTAGTCCTTGACTCAAACGGGCATTCTAGAAGACCGACAGCAAACTGGATCGCACCCGTCAGTACCATAGAGCCTTGGAACATGGACCTACTACACAGTCCATGCTCGGAAGAAATGTTTGATCTGGAATTCCTCGTGGGAGAAAATAGGGGGGCGCCCACATTCTGTTACTTTTGGTGTAGCTTTGAATTGAGGGGGGAGGGGGCGTTGGAAAAAGAAACTCCCGAGAAAGCTGAGGACTTTTTCAATTTCTTTCTTCAATCTTTTTTTTCATTTTTTTTTTCTTGTGAGCTTGCTTGATTGCTTGCTTGTCAGCAATTTTTAGGTTGACGAGGGACACCCCCCCCAAAAAAAAAAAAAAAACGAGGAGCTTTTTGGTTTGTTTCGTTTGACAGAAAATTTTCAGATGTGTTCGACTTCCTTTTGAAAACAGATTTCCATACATTGCTGTAACCATGGTTACTGCAACGTCATTCTCGTGCAGTCTCAGTCGTATTTACGATTCTTCAAAAGATAATGATTTGAATTATACTTTTATAACCAATTTTATTGTGGATTTTTTTTTAAATTGTCTCTTGCTCCTTTTCAACCTTCAAAATCTGTGCGATATTTAAAGATGTGAAATAATCTATGACTTAATTATCTTAACCTACAGAAAATGTACGAGCGAGGATGCCGCACCATCACAGGATATTTCGACGTAAACGAGGTTGGACTGAAGCGGTGGTATGTCACCGAGGGCTACGAAAATCTCACCGAAAAACACAATTTTCATCTCTACTCTCAGTCTGGGGAGAAATTGAAGAGATATATTCAGCAGGACCACAGCCGTGATGAGTACCTCAGCAAAGCAGCATCGTATGGTATTCATGTAGAATCTGTTATAACAAAGAGCGGATGCAGCGGACCTAACAATAAGTAGGCAACCAACGTCTAATCCTAGATTTAACTTAAATACAGTAGATCAGTTCAGTTCAGTTCTTCAATTCATGTCTCGGTTTCAATCGCCATGAAGACTATTATTGGTAGAAGCTACCTATCAGGGATGAGTTTTACGATATATCATGCTCCGTCAACATTTCGTACGCACCCATTAATATTAGCCCTGGACCAAACGACATAC
Source organism: Echinometra lucunter (assembly GCA_029962745.1). Classification (NCBI taxonomy): domain Eukaryota; kingdom Metazoa; phylum Echinodermata; class Echinoidea; order Camarodonta; family Echinometridae; genus Echinometra; species Echinometra lucunter. The sequence continues at coordinate 1,659,851 of CM057167.1, read as the reverse complement.
CAAATCCAATCCCTAACCCTAAGTCTAACCTAAAGCCCTGTATAATGCAACCCCAGCCCTTATCTTGAATCTTTGGGCAATAATGTCGGGTCACACGGCAAGGGCACGCTGATGTTCGGTTGGGGAATTTCACCGTAAGTGGCCCCTTTAACCTATGGAACCAACACTTGGACCACGAAGTTACTGGTCTTAAAGCCAATACAACTTCCTAATCAACTCTCTTTGGCAAATGCGTCCCGCCTGCTACCCTATGGGGTTGCCCTCTTCGACCGATTCATCGATCAGAACTAAAAACTGACATCGGATTCGGTCCGGACATCACCCAGTTCCGTTGTTTTATGAGAGTTTCGTGGTTTTAAGGGTTTTAAGGGTTTTAAAGGTTTTGATATAAAGGTTGAAGTGTCCGGTCCCATGCTAGATTTCTCGACCCACTTCTCAGAATGGGTTGGAAGTAGCTTGAATCCGGATTAAAGGTGGGATAGCGATGTTATCGATAGAAGGATTATGACAGCTATCCAAATATTATGGTCTAAATTGGAAATAGATTTCTCTCGGGGTTTTTTTCACACTGTAGGCATGTTTTTCTTCCTGCAATAAGAATCAACAGAGTTGTTGATCAAATCTTGAGCAGCATATGATATAGCCCAATAAATGCCTGGATGACAGAGGAGCATTATCGCACAAAACAGGATAATTTTGTATAAACTTCGTTCAACTCAACTTCTATATTCGATAGGCACTGAATCAGTACGATGATTGTAATTACGTGGGTATGATGGGGTAAAAAATTGGACTAAATTTGGGGGCAACATGGTGCTTTATTGAAATCACCATCATCTCACATGATATCGGCGCCCTCTCACGACGATGACGCCGTTGCCTTCAGGTCCTCATACCTGGCCGGGGGGGGGGGGGGGGGTATGATTCCCCCGTTGATACATATTTATATACACAATATACATTTACTTCAAAAAGTGGGAGATGCATCCCCAACTTCACCCCCTATCTTTACGCCCCCGCCCTGTCTCGTGCCCCCACTATTTTCAAACCAGTGATCCATTAGTGTGTACAGAGTAATTATCCAAAATATATGTATCTTCCCTAAAGACATTCCATTCTCGTAAATGACCATTGTTATTCTGTAACCGTACAATGAAAATTATTTATGCATATTTAATGTTTAAAAATGAGCCGTTTTCATTTTCAATTATTGATATGCTTCAGAGGGGTTGTGGATCACATACATCAGAGGTGATGTGGATCAGTGGATAAGTCCCCGGACTGTGAACCCACGAGGTCCGGGGTTCGAATATACATACATGTATCTTCAAAATTATATTTTAACACAATCACGACCTTTGGTCGCGACAAAAAGGACACTTAAGTTGCTACAAATTATTCAATGATTTTCTTTAAAGTTTAATCATATATCATGTATATTCATCGTTATGAATTGTGTACTACTTAACCTCAGGATAATATTTCCATATAAATATATATTTATTGATACATATTATATAGAAATTGATTTGAAATGAAATTGGCTCTTTCAAGATCGTTATAAAGCCACTTGTTGTAACATTTACATGTTCGGTATTTTTACCCAAACTTTAAGTATCTATTATTTTTACGGTTTGTTTTCCTGATTGTTTTCTTTTGATACAATACATACTGAAACTATGACGAACAAAATGACACATAACAACATTAAAAAATCAAAATGCCTGCATGGAATGATGTTTTCTGTCTCAAATTGACATTTGAAAATACTTTACTTTACTTGTACTTTTCATAGCTATTTAGGATAACCTGTAAAAGTATACATTCCGAAAAAAATCAACCCGTAAGCTCCTGTATATTTAAGTATTTTAGGGTCACTGTATTGTTTGTTCATGTGTTGTTGTATTTTCCTTTTTAGACAATAAAATTGTCCAAACTTAAAAATCTAAGATTTTGTTGGTTGTATTTTTTTTTGGGGGGGGTGGTAAAAATAGGTGAAAAGTTTTCTATAAATGGGTAGAAAAGTTTGTTGAAATCCCATGGAGCCGGTCTTAAAGTACCGTTGGAATGACCAAAAACATTAATGTCCATCATATAGTTTCCTTCCATCTGCCACACCCCTCCCTCCCCGCTTCCACTTTCAAACTTTACATGGTGCCCCCACGCTACAAGTCAAATAGAATCCATTCAAGTTCCTTTGCGGAAAATTACCTAGGATATCGAATGTACATACTGGCCATATCAGAAAATTAATTGTTCCGAGATAAACGAAGCCTTCCGTGCAAAAGGAAGCACTGCTAAAGAAGAAATAGTTTTCATATCGCCAAAGTCGTTATATTACAAAATGATACGTTCCTCCAAGCACATCCTTGTACTTCTCATTAAACGCCATGTATTCATTTTTATGAAGTACATCATAGATTACTTGAAACTTTCATGATATCTGACTTTAAAAAAACATAATAGAAGTCACGTAAAGAAATAAATGTAGCTCTAAATATATAGAAACACGTTTGTTACATTTTGACAGAAGTTGCCCGTTGTCAATATTCCTAACTACAACGAAAATGTATTGGGAATAAAAATTTAAAAAAAGCTGAGAAATTATTTCTCACTTTAACGAAAATCGGCCTTCATGCAGGCTTAGCCATTCTGTGTCATTGATGAAATTTTGCTCAAATCTTACACTCGAATCCCAAGGAACAGTGAACCTAACAATGACTACATGTTTTGTTCAAAATTATTTCTAAAATAAGTCTCCCAAAGAACTTTGTGTACTTTTGGTTTTGTCAGCGGGGCCAGCCCAGTAGACCAACGTCCCACGAGATCGACAGCTCATTAAACCGACAATGTCAATCTGTTGAATCTTCAGAAGAATTGTCAGATGTCTTCTCTCCCCCCCCCCCCCCCCCTCCCCCCTCCCCCACAGTAGGGTGTTTCATTGAATAATAGTAGCATACACATTTGCCTTCATAATGAGCAAAAACAACTAATGAGTGATAAACTCAATGACTGATCACAGGTAACACATCTATTCTACTAACAGTACAAAAACATTATTAAAATATTGAAAGAGAACCATAGTTTAATGTCTTTTGAAAATTCTGAGGTATACGAGACCGACATGGGTCTAGTGAGTTCTGTCGGTCGAAGGGGCTGTCTGCCTCGTTGTCCGTCGATCTCTCATGCTATCGTTCTCGCGGACTGTAGGCCTAGTCTTCGCGAGCATGACGTGTATATCATTTTCACTTCCTGTCAATTACACCTGATCACTGCCGTTATCTCGATCACCCTTATCGTCATCGTCTGTATCTAGCTTGACGTAAGAAGCTGGGAAGAGACCAATGCGACCGTTCTTCTCACCCTTCCACCAACCATCGTCCCCCTTCTCTAGCAGATTGATGACGTCACCTGAATGATGAAAACAGGAGTATCATAATTTAACTGAAAAAATGAACAGATTGGAAGGTTCGTGCTGGATTAAGTCTCATGACTCTGAATCACTGGGTATGGGGTTCGAATCTCTGCTACGGCAGTATAGTCCTTTGGCAAAAGATTATATAGACTTGCTAATCTTCGCCAACGTGAAATAATGTAGTAACCAGGTGATAATGGTAGCTCAGCCACAGATGATGCAACAGTATGTTTGCCGATCCCAGAGGAAGACCAGTAATAAAACTGATGAGCCTACCATCGTGACCATGGGAAGACAATACCTTTGAAATATGTACATGAAAGTTGTCAAATTTTACCCCTTGAGCTTTATCAAACTTCATCATTAGCAGCAGCAGCAGCAGCAGAATTTTCAACTGGATAACTGACCGCCGTCATGACTCCTACTCTCCTTATACCTTTTTTTTTACGTAATCTCCTTATACCCATGTCTCCTTTACCTCTTTCCCTAGATGTTTTTTAAACCTTTCTTTCTCTCCTCTCTCTTTCTCCCTCTTCCTTTCTCTCTCACACATACACACAGAGAAACATCCTCATGCACACACAGAGGCCATAACTGCAACTGAATCGTAAAAAAGTATTCCTCTAATTACGACCAACTGTCCACTTCCAGAAACAAAAAAAAGACACAGCCACTGAGAACCACTGCCCACCAAACGCATTCAATTAGTGAGAAATTCTTATGATAAATTTTGACAAAATATGCGCAGTTTACAATTATGCAACATATTGACAGTTTAATAATAATTAACACCAATAACCAAACTCTTAGAATCATTAAACCCGTCTTCGAAGTTCCATCTTCTAGCTGTGTGCTCTTTTACCTTCTTTGATATCCATCTGATCATCATCCGTTGCATCAAAGTCATAAATAGCCGTGCAAAGTCCTAGAACCTTCTTCGTGTCTGCAGTAAAGATCGAGTCGTAATGTTATCCATTATAATCTTTAAGATATGAAATCGGGCATACAATTTGGAAAGGAAATGGTACCTTAAGCTCAGAAAAGGGTATCTCAAGTAGAGAAAGAAGAAGACAACGAATAAACAGAAGAAGAAGAAGAAGAAAAAGAAGAAAAAGAAGAAGAAGAAGAAGGAGAAGAAGAAGAAGAAGAAGAAGAAGAAGAAGAAGAAGAAGAAGAGAAGAAGTACTTGAGAAGAAGAAGAAGAAGGAAGAAAAGCAGAAGAAAAAGAAGAATGTGATGAAGAAAAAGGAAAAAGGGAGGAGAAGGAGGAGAAAAGGGAGGAGAAACAAAAGAAAAAACACATGAAAACAAAACACAAAAACAAAAAAGTGAATGACGACTTTAACCGGAAATACGCAACTGTAATTAACTCTGAAGTTTATCAACTAACTGCATGAACTGAGGCTGTAAAAGAATCTTTTATTTATAGTACATTGTTTTATAAAGATATGTTATTAAAGGATGTATGAAAAGCGAGATGGCCTTCAAAATTTACTCTTCTCCAAGAGATTGTTTTAAAGTTTTTCTAGCAATTTAACTTTGATAGTAACTCAATATGCGTGATAAGCATGATAAGGTTGCGTCAGAAGGAATAATGCCATAATCTATCCCAGCCAAGCTTAAAAGTGCCACCGAGATGACGAGATAATTCCTCGTCTTCTTTTTGGTCCGAAACATGCGAAAAGAAGAGATCCAGCATTTCACGAACTCGACTTCTTGGGTCCAAGAAGCAAAGAAGGCGAGATCCGGCATCTCGTAAACTCGACGTGTTGGGTCGAAGGTGTAGAGTTGACGAGATGCAAAATCTCAGCTTTTCGCCTTCATGGACCCAAGAAGTGAACTTTATGCGATCTAATAATTGGTCTTTTCGGCTTCTACGACCAAGAAGTCGAGTTAACGAGGAACCGCATCTTCCTGGACCCAAGAAGGTAACTTGACGAGATCTAAGAATTTGCCTTCTCGTCTTTTTCGACCCAATAACTCGGGTCGACGAGATATCGGTTCAGCCTTCGCTTCTCACACTCTTGGACCTAAGAAGTCGAGTGACGAGAAGCGGGATCTCTTCTTCTCGCCTTCTTGGGCCCTAGAAATCGAGTTGACGAGCTGCCATATCTCTCCTTCTTGCCTTCTTGGACCCTACAAATCAACTTGACTAGTTCTAAGAACTCAGCTTCCTGCCTTCTTGATTCCAAGAAGTCAAGTTGACGAGATATAAGAACTCGGCTTCTAGCCTTCTTGGACCCAAGATGCTGAGTTTACGAGATGCCGGCTCTTCTCGCCTTATTGGACGTCGAGTTAACCAGATGCCTATCTTGTCATCTGTTCTTCTCGGACCTAAGAAAGCTCGAGAAGACGAGTAATTATTTCGTCATCTCGGTGGCATTTTTAAGCTTCCGTTAAACTGACTCCAAAGTGATTCTAAACCGAACCTCTCTTGGTCATTGGGGCAACGAAAATTTTGCTTCGTCGTTTTGGCGTCGTTCTTGACCATGTTGACTTGGGTTAGTGAAGTATCAAACATGTCACATGACATGCGTTTCCCTGACGGACTATCATTATCTTCTCACCTGATTCGTCGTATCCTGGAGGCGGTGGAGGTGGAGCTGCGGTAGCTCCAGCAGCAGCTCCAGCAGCAGCTCCAGCGGGAGGCATGGGAGCAGGAGCTTTCTCTGCCACTACACCGGCTGATGCTGCCACTACGGCTCCAGGTGGACCCGGAGCCGCAGCTACTGGAGCAACAGCAGCAGCAGTGACGAGAGCTAAGGAAGGAATAGCGGTGATGTTTCGGGTGGACTTCGCATCGGGAGCGTTGGTTCGCGGATAGTGAAGCGTAGATACTGTTGTTCCCTAGATAAATTATATCAAGAAAAACACACGATCGCATAAACGTTTGCTTGGAAAATGAAAGTCGATTTCAAAAGCCTTGTCCATCTATTGTGGTTAATGAGCACTGAAATAACATAATACTATGTTATCAGGACATTACTTCTGTCGGAGACGCAATAATGACCATGATGACAGAAGGGTATTGTAAAAACAACTGACATGACTGGGTGGATCCTTGAGTGCGTTTCTTGTAAATCTTTTCGTCCACATTGTAGGCCTACATGAATTACTTCTACGTCTCAGTTTGGAAATCGGAATAAAAAATTTGTTCAGAGAGTTTAACGAGAGCAGGTTTCAAACATGTGTTTAAACCTTACAGAAGGTGTGAGGTAACTGAAACAAGCTTGCTTAGTTTTTTATTTACCACTATGAATTGTGTTTATTTTTCCTGTCATTGCACTGCTTTTATCATGCAGGACATATTCAGTGAAAGCAGTTGTTATTCTCAAGAGCAGACAGTAACCCTGTGTAAATAAATTGTGAATAGATAGATGGATTCTCTATTTGATAATTAGATAGATAAATGAATTAACAGATAAAGAAACAAATCAATCTATCAATAAGTGTGAAGAGACCCACCTGTTTGTCTTTGTTGACTCGTATGAACTGGGCCATACCACTAACTGGTCTCTGCTTCCCATCCATATCAGCAATTGAAGTTAGCAGCTTATACTTGGATGCAGTTAGCATGTTTATAGTATCGTTGCACTGTTCAACAAATTTTTTTGGACAAAGTACCAATAAACCTAATAATATTATTTTTTCTATTCTGGTCTAAAAATACGCATGTACATATTCAAACAATCAAATCAAAACTACGAACTCTCCCTTTCTTGAACGGCAAGGACTGGTTTTAAAATAGAAATTAAAAAACAGGATTGTCAATTCAGAGAAAGCATCATGTTGGCATGACATTTGCAGTGTCACACTGAGACAGATTTCCCGTTTATATCACAACATAAGATTCGACAGCATTAATCTTTCAGAACATTCTACGAAATGCATCTCCCCCATTAACTGATTAACACGTTGACTATGGTAAGTTGATCAGTCCCCCCCCCCCCCCGGGCTACTCAATATTTTAGTTGAGGGCCTGCCGATTTGTGGCCTGTTGTTCATTAATATTTATCTTTTCGGTTGAGCTGGCTAATCGCACCAAATGCCTCAACGAAATCTCAGTCCGAGCCCCCTCCCCCCCCCCCACCCACCACCTCTCCCCACTCTCTTCCCACAATTTCCTCGCTGTCCCCGGCGCTGTCCTCACATACGGTAACCTATTTAGTATCTTTATGGGTACGTACATGCATGAGCTGAATACCATTATCTGCTTGACTTCCTTTGGTTGATTTGGTACTGTTCATCTGATTCCTCGAGATATCTGAAACAAACAAACAACATAATCTGATCATAAGTCTGTCCTAACCAGTGGTGTAATGAGTCAAATAATTTGGGGGCTGCGCTATACCCCCCCCCCAAAAAAAAAAAAATGAAATAGGAGGAGTTCAGCTGCTGACTAGCTAAAAGAAGCATAGGGATTAAAAAGAAATAGGTCGTCAATAAAACAGCAGAATAAAAAGGGTCTAATCGGCTAGATATTCAACAAAATTCGATACAATGGCAATGCTGAAGAGATACAAACAATAATTGAAGAAAAAACAACCCTTGGTTGTGCAATTTTTTGCGGGACAGCACGGGTTACAAAGGGGGCCCCAAAGAGGAGTTTTCTTTCTTTATTTATTTCTTCTTTTTTTGTGTGAAAAGAGATAACAGAAAAATCAGAGGATCTTATTTTTGCTTGTCAGAAAATTTGAGTTTTCTGCCTATGCACGAGTGCCTCAAACGTCATTTGAGGACAACCCTCCTGGCCACCAGCTGTAATGTTGACTAGAATAATGTACTTTGTCCATTTCAGTTTCCAGAGAAATAAATTGTTTCGGTATCCTGATATTGTATAGTTTCAGTGATGCTGTCTTTTAACACTCAAGATGAAAATAACTTATTAAATCAAACATGTGCAACTGTACTACTTGCTCACATTAAAAAAGTACAAGCATGTGAAATTCTATAAAACTGTCAAATATATACTTTAAAAATATGATAATTATGATATTTATGACAGTGGCGATATAAAACGAGCATATCCATCATTAGCTGTTTAGAGCTGAACAAACGACTATAAAACAATGTCAATTGAATGTTATCATACTTATGAATTAAGTTTTTAAACTTTTAAACTTTCCAGGCTTTTAAAAAAGCTTTAACATTGTGCAATGGAATATGTAACTAGCAGTCCATTAGCCAACCATTATTTTTCGAAAAATATCATCATTTTACCGTCTTTCTTTTTCTCTTCTCTGGCAATTTCTTCATCTATGAGTTTGATCTGCCTCGATACGTAGGTCTTACGTTGGTTCATTGACATCCCATTGTTTATATCCTCTTGCTGAATTAGGAAAACAAATAAACAAACAAACAAACAAATAAACAAACAAACCCGTTACGGGAATATGTGACGATGGGTGGGTACATAAAGGAAAGAGATAACTGTGACGAGACATTAAGGAAAAAAATAACTGTGACGAGATAAACGGGGAGAGTGAGTTTGGCAGAAGATATGATGACTGTACTGAGTGCTACGATTGCCGTGTTAAAGCCTGGGTAAACAAGACATATTGTTGTTGTTGTTGTTGTTGTTTTTGTTGTTGTTGTTGTTGTCGTCGTTGCTGTTCTTGTTATTAGTAGCAGTATTAGTGGCTTAATTTCATTATACATGTTAGAATAGGGTTTATCAAGAATTCAATTGGAGGCCCACATGGAATTTGTCATGCACAGAGCACTGTTCAACGGAGCGCGTGCAATATGCACACTGTCACACTTATTAACTTACATAGGCATCCAAAAGAAGTTGGTAAGTTGGCTGAGGAGGTTTCCCCTTCGCCCTGGCTATAGCAGTGACGTCATCATCAGGTTGGACAGCAGCGAGGGCGCCGTTGATTTGGTCACAACACTGCCGGGAGAAAAGAAAGAAAGAAAGAAAAAAACATGTGAATCGATATTTAATCAATGATCACTTTAAAAATGACTATTTACTTCAAGAGAATGCAGAAAATAATCTGTTTCTCAGTATAAGAACTATACTATTTGAGTTATACTCTTATCACTCTGGTTGGAAATATGGAGCGTGGTGTTGCGTCTCTCTGTCTCTCTTTCTCTCCTTCCCGAAATATCCACTTAAGTTATCTTGAATAAAACTATCTCACCGTCTTTATTTTTGGTGTCATATTAAGGATGGTCTGGCTGTAGAGATTGAGTAGATTCCTTTGTTGATTGATGCGTTCAATCTCGAGCTTCTGGACAGTGGACGCTGCTCCTACCAGAGCAATCTCGTGATCCTGTCTCGATTTCTCGGCCATCATGAGCTGCTTCATGTACTCCATCTCGGATTTGGCAACGACTTCTTCTGCTTTCTGGCTCTTGCCCTTTAGCTTTGGAGTAAAAGGAACAATTAGTACGTGGGGTGGCGCCAGGGTATTTGATAGGGGGCAAGATGCCTCACAGGTGAGTGTATTTACGTTTTAAATGAACAAATATAGTTATATGACCGGCCAAATTTTCCCCATACCCCTGCTCCTCCTGCTCCTGCTCCTGCTCCTCCTCCTTCTTCTTCTTCTTCTTCCTCTTCTTCTTCTTCTTCTTCTTCTTCTTCTTCTTCTTCTTCTTCTTCTTCTTCTTCTTCTTCTTCTTCTTCTTCTTCTTCTTCTTCATCTCCTCCTCCTTCTTTTTCTTCTTTTTCTTATTCATTTTCTTTTTGATCAGTTGAAAAGTAATTAACGATAAATCGTTCCCCAATTGGTTCGCTGATTATTACAGTGAGCGAATATCATTTTGGGGAACCTTTTGTCATTGCTGATTATCACAGAGATACGATTTTCCCCGGATCACTGCATTAACCTTTCCACATAAAACTTCAGAAGACCTATCTTATCTATTAGGGAACAATTATTCATAGATATCGTCATCGTGATTGGTCAAATGGGAGCACTCCTTCTTCTGATACATCCCAGAAGAGAAACATAATCATGATAATTGTGAACACACAACCAGTTACAAAGTACTGCCAATAGGAAAGTAATGAAGTAGACAAAGGCGTACCTTGGAAACTTCTTTTTCAGAAAGGGGCTTTCCCTTGGCGTTGTTTGGGTTGCTCGCATGATTTATAATGGTTTGGGATTCCTTCGACTTACTGTACACAGATTTCCTTTTCTGCAGAAAACAGATTAGATTGGAATGCAAATGAACAATATATATGTATTATATAAATATTGGCCTTATAACACAGAAAATCAATGGTGATGAGTTACGCTTTGTTTTAAATTAAAAGAAGGTCATCCCTTTTGCAGCCTCCAAATTCAACTTAACTTCATAGCTTGCCATATTCTACAGGTAGATGATAAAAGGCCTTCTCAGGCTTCCCTCAAAATAAGAAAAATGTAAACTTCTTGTTACTGGGGGAAAAATGAAAAATACATTTCAATTCATGATGCGCCTATATACAAATCGTGTGAATAGCCGAAACTCATCTATTCGACGTTTGAATTTAGACTGTTGTAACGGTTAAAATGGACTGGGGGAAGTTTTTTATTTCAAAAAAATTGCAAAGCCTATGACTATGATATTTTAAACACACGATCAGTTTTATCCTCTCACAAGACCTTACTGGAATCAGTGCATGCAAGCTATGTGAAGAAATATGGAGTGAGGTACATTTCTGTCCTGTACATTGAGATGTGCTCATCTATTGATCTAGATTCTTTGGCAATGAAATTGTTTGAGATTTTCTAGAATAATACAAACTTACCTTCATGAGTTCTGCTCGTGAGTCATTCATTGACTTTACTGCTTTGTCCACAGGAGTTTCAAACTGGAAAGGCAAGAACAAATAAATGTAATCTACTACACGCAATTTACTTAGTAAACATCAATATGCAAAAGAAAGAGAAAATAGTTCCAAACAGAAAAGAGCGGTAAACATGTTAAACAACCAACCTGCATGTTTAAATGGGATCAGTCTAGAAGTAAAAACTCTCCCGAATCAAGAGGGTAACGTGAAAACCACATTATGAAAGAGGCTAAATGTTTCTACTGATTATAATCTTATCAAAACAGCTTTTGTCGAAGAAAATAGAAGAATCACGACACTAATTGTTCAACTTGAAATTAGACAAAAGCAACATTGTATCACATACCAGTTTATAGCTCTTCGCTTGCTGCTCTGCCATCTTTTTCAAAGGTTTTTGAATGTCTTTGATAATAGTTTCTGCTGCAGTTCTAAATCGGATTGAAAAATATAGAATAAAATATGACGAAGAGATGTATAAATTCGACAAGTTGCTGCATGCATAAAAACTTTCATACCTGTGCAGTACCACCAGATTAAATCCAAATCACCAACAACAGACAATATGTTAGACATTTGCTCGTATGTATGTTTTGTTCGGTCTTCTGCCGGTTAAGTGTTGGTCCCTTTGCTGTCAATGCCTCACTGGGGAATAGCAAACGTAGGATTAAACCCGCCGCTGACTGACGGAAACGCTCACTATTTCTTTCCTTATTTCCCACTCTATAATTTTTCTTTCCGAACCACTCGGCCTTGATTCTTTAACCGGTCGATATTAAATATGATTCATGAATTTGAAGATGTTGAAGCTCTATGTTACTTGAAACGCACTTACTTGTGAACAGTAGCCTCTGCATCGAACTGGCCGCAAATGATACTCCAAGCTGCACATAATGTGCTGGTGAAAGAGAAAAAGATGTGTAATTATTGTGAAATTTCATTATCAATGCTTTCACCACCATCAATCCCCAGATGCCATCATAATCATCCACATTATCATCAGCAGCATCATCATCATCATCTTCTTCTTCTTTTTCTTCTTCATCTTCTTCTTCTTCTTCTTCTTCTTCTTCTTCTTCTTCTTCTTCTTCTTCTTCTTCTTCTTCTTCTTCTTCTTCTTCATCATCTTCTTCTTCTTCTTCTTCTTCTTCTTCTTCTTCTTCTTCTTCTTCTTCTTCTTCTTCTTCATCTTCATCTTCAACATCGTCGTCATCATCACCATCATCATCATTACCATCACCACCACCACCACCATGACGATGATCTGGACCACTATTTTCGACACCCCAATCATGCCAATGTTCGCCATCTAGCTACGTTTGACACCACTAAGTTCGACATATCTAATGTTCGGCACCCATGTTCGGCACCCAATAATGCTCGACATCTTTATGTTCGACACGCTGTGTTCTTCCAACTCCAACTCCCATAATGTCCGACTTTGACAATTAAAGGTCAGACACCTTTATGTTCCATGCCTAAGAGGTCCGACAACTGTTCGAAATCCTTATGTTCGACACCTCTGAGTCCAGCACCCTTAATGTTCGACAACCTTAATGCTAGATGCTTTATGTTCAACACCTCTTTTTTGACAAATGTAGTTCAGACACCCCTTGAATTTTATTTTGACGCCTTTATGTTTTGACACTGATCATAGCACTTGTAAGCATTTCTTCGCACAAACCCGTTTAAAATACCCGTCCACAAGTTGGCAAAGTCTTAAAACATCTAGGTTAGTCAGAGGAGCGACTATTCGCAGCGAAAAACTTACCCAGCTTTCTGTTTTGTGATCTTCTGAGCTTTGACTGTAAGTTTGTTGAGAAGTTTAGCATATGCCATCTCCACCTCAGCTCTGAAATTACAAAATATAGTTACCGTGGTTATTATTATGTTGAAGTGTTTTATTGCATTGCGATAGGGCAACAGTACTAGTGGAAGCGTCGTGGTCTGGTGGTTCTGACTCTCGTCTTTCAATCAGAGGGTCGTGGGTTCGAATCCCAGCCATGGCGTTAATTTCCTTCAGCAAGAAATTCATCCACATCGTGCTGTACTCAACCCAGGTGAGGTGAATGGGTACCTGGCAGGAATTCATTCCTTGAAATGCTTGCTCGCTGAAAGGCTGCCGGGCTAAAGCTGGGGTAATAATATCCAAGTCCTTTGGAAGCGCATAGAGACGTTATATCATAATGTGATATGCGCTATACAAGAACTGTATATTATTATTATTAACAGTTCAAATGAAGTGCTACAGAAAAGGGTTCTAAAGAAAGCTCATTTTCATAAGCCTAGAAAAGGATTAATGGCGGGTTAAAAGTTATATGAATAACAAGTGACACCCCCCCCCCCCCCCCCCGATTTGCTCCCATGACACCACGACTGACCGTGTGTACGCTCAGCTCGCTGGACATCTGCCATTACCCGGTTCCTTAGGCAAGGCATTAATCTGCATTTGCCACACTCGACCCAGGTGTAATGGAAAAAATTTATTCCTTGAATGCACTGAACTACGGTAGACGTGTTAAGCCGGGGTAATAGTTTGATTGCAGGGCCCTCTGGGAGAACAGTGCATATAGTACTGAAGAGGCTATATTTCTGGTAAACAAGACGTGAAATCACTATCATTATTACTTATTATTGTTATTATTTTATCATTATTTTCACATAACTGGATACAATGAGAAAGTCATCATCAAAATGTCATCAAATTTGGAACAAAATAGATCATGCATGGTACTATAATCTAACATTCAAATTGGAAAGGTTCTCTGTGTTAAAGAAAAATGAAAACGTTCTGTGGTAACGAGATGGTCCTATTCTATCTCAGTCAACGTGATTGATATTAGCCAACCTGACAATACAATTAATTAACCTTATCAACCCAGCTTCACTAAAAAATTGACCTCGCTTCTCCAGTAATTTCGGTACGGTTTATAAAACGTACCCTGTGCACAACAAATTGTTGCTTTGAATCAACGCATTTCCATTCATAAAGCGTTCGGATAGAACTAATTCTGATATCTATTATGTCTTATATATATCATTATTGTATTGCAGAGCATTTTTTGTTCATGACTTCATAGGGGTATTGCCTGTACAGAAATATCAAATGACAAGATTGTTAATAATTAACGGTACTGTAAACGACCTTTAACCATTATAGTAACACGCCCGTGATCATGTGGTGCAGATGGAAGAATTGAAGCTTATACTACACATTACATGCATTATTACAGTCACAAAATTGTGAATTTGGAAGAATGAACAGAGACTGGATTGAGGATGGAAAGATGGAGAGAGAGAGAGAGCAGCAGCAGCAGCAGTAGTAGTGGTGGTAGTAGTAGTAGTAGCAGTAGTAGCAGCAGCAGCAGCAGCAGCGGTAGTAGTAGTAGTAGTTGTAGTAGTAGTAGTGGTAGTAGTAATAGTGGTAATTGTGGAGGTGGTGGTGGTGGTGGTGGTGGTAGTGGTAGTTGTAGTAGTAATAGTATTAGTAGTTGTGGTGTTTGTGGTGGTGGTGGAGTGGTGGAGGGACGGGTGGTGGAGGTGGTGGTGGTGGTGGAGGTGATCGTGGTCGTGGTCGTGGTGGCGACGGCGGCGGTGGTGGTGGTGGTGGTGGTGGTGTAGGTGGAGGTTGTGGTGGTGGTGGAGGAGGAGGTGGTGGTGGTGGTGGTGGTGGTATTGGTGGTAGTAGTGGTGGTGGTGATAGTGTTGAAAGCACTACTAGCAGTTGCAGTAACGGTAAATTGTCCTATAATCTATTCAAGGTATGAAGGAAGAAAATGACATCGTGGAAATTTAATTTTTGATTAACTTACCTTTCTTCTAGAATAAGGGCCAGCTCCTTTGTGAATTCTGTGCTTTCTCGAATATGCTTTCTAAGCTCTTCATAACCTGTTGTATCCTATTATCATCAAAATATACAATATGATTAGTGTTCATATTTCACAAAACTAATCAGCATTATGTTAACGTATACAGACCAAAAAATAAATGTGCATCATCGTGATCATAAGCACACATAATGCATATACCGCATATGTCGATATTGAATTGTACCAAATTTCATCAAATTCCTAGTGTCTTCTTCGAGGGCAAAATCACTAAATGAGCTGATCTTTATATTGATTCAGTCGTGAAAGAAATCATTCAACATCATTCAACATTGTCACGGATTTTTGAAACTAGACAAATAGTGCATGAACTGTCTTTAACTTTAATCATAAAATTGTTATGAGCCTCCATCATTGATCAGTTGTTGATAGCTGATGATGGGTTAGCTAAGGGCACGATGGTAAGCCCCCACCCCCCCTTCAATTATTACAAAAAAGAGGGAGGTGGAAAAGTGCATGCGGAGACAGACAGAAGTAGAGTTAGAAAGCAGCGTACCAAAAGTCTATATGAACTCTTACTTATTTTTTTAATTATTATATGGAGATGAAATGCATGATACAATAACAGGTAATTCATTTACGTGATACATAAATCTAGACGAGAACAGTTGCTCATGACAGCCCGTGCTGAATGCAGAAGACTTGCCTGACATTGCAACTGGTGTTGTATGTGAGGGATTCCATCTATCTGTGATTCTGTCCATAGTAATTCAGTCACCATGCAGAGTTATCCATAAATTTGGCAATCTTTAATGAATTGACCTAAATACTCACCACAAAGGCTGTCGTGAAGTTCACCTGATCCGCTGTGGCGGCCATTCCTGTCGATTCTCCTGCACACGTCGACAAAATCTTCTCAAGAAATAAGCACAAGGAGAAATGTTCATATGAAGTCCCTCCTCTCCTTTTTCGATGCTGCTTGGTTAGGGTGTGGCGAACGATGTATTAATCACCTCATCAAGTCCTGATGTGTCCAGACAAATTAATCACCCAAATGCTCTTCATCCACCCAGTGTATAAACATATCTTCTCCATTTGTCTTTAATGCTGTAGTCAAGTTCTGCCATCCGTACACACACACAGACAGTAGTATAATAAGATACAATACCTTTATGGGTTTATAGTACACTCCTTAAATATTTTGCGCCGTGTTTACACGAGTATGACTGGTTGAATTTTTCGTTTTTCAGAGGGTTGGGGTTCGCCGGTCTCTGAGGTTCGGAAAGAGAGGCCTGGGGCTTGCAACTATATAATATCCCTGAGGGGTAGGCTATGTGTTCATTTAAAATGTCAATGGATTCACCTATGGGTCATCTTGTCGCCCTATCAGAATTCCCTGGTGCCGCCCCTGAGTAGAGGTGTTCCTCATCACCGAATCAAACTCGTGTGCCCGCCTA
Organism: Echinometra lucunter; assembly: GCA_029962745.1. Lineage (NCBI taxonomy): Eukaryota > Metazoa > Echinodermata > Echinoidea > Camarodonta > Echinometridae > Echinometra > Echinometra lucunter. Next base: position 1,643,369 of record CM057167.1, on the reverse strand, counting down.
GTTTGCTTTCAGCGCCAAACTTTTTCGGATACACCATTATAAGGCTCATAGTTTTTACTAGATACATGTTCACCCATTCACTAGCGCAGTTGACGTGAAGGCATGCAAATGGGGCAGTTCGCCTTCCCTGACAAATTTCCGACCAGAGAAATAAAGCAGCCTTAATTTGCAATTATTATTTAGCAATTAAGTCAGTGATAATTGTAGGATTTTCTTATATACGCACGAATGTGAAACATTCCTAAGCAAGAATCCTCAAGAAATGTTTCCTTGCCATAGATCATAAGTACAAGATGTTTTGTCCAAGGCCTCGAGCCTGATGCAAATCCGTGTTTATAGTCATGGGGGATTCGTTTAATTAGACTTTGAAGTTAGGAATTCAGTTAGTGACAGGGTAGGAATATTGTGCCTAAAGCAGTCGAGCAACCCCGGAGAGTAACCATCAGAGCTCGACAATAGGCATTAAAAAAGACCTGCCTATAATATCACCCGTATAAGAGGAAGGATTCTATATTATGCAAACTAAAGACTTATAACGTAATTATGATAGTGTTCTTTAATTTGTAGGGAGGAGTATGCTATCCCCCTTTTGTTCCGTCGCCTCTACGTTTGCATAGGTTTACTGACCAGAATGAGTTTACACGGCTATGGACTTTGCTCCAGTGCTGTGGCCCTGTCATTAGGATGATGATTAACTAAGATGAGCCCAAAGCTCAGATACAATACCATTTCTGGAACTACTCAGTGCTGCCTGATTATCATCTGCAAGGAACACCGTCGGTGGAACAATGTTTCACAAAAAAGTCGTATAGAATGAATTCAACCAATTCATTTTTTCTTTAACCCATTCGTGACAGGAATTTTTTAAAGCCTAATTTGATCAGCTTTTATTCTTCAAATTGGCAACACCAACATTTTTATTTTATTGCTACATTTCTCTTATAAAATGTCATGTATCTGAAATGAATATAAATTGACGGAAATTATGATGAAAAGTCAAAAAGTTGCCGATTTGCAGGGGAAACGGTGATTTTAAACTTTCTATCATATTGCCAATTTAAGGATTTTAATGCTTATTTTCCTTTAAAAAAATTTCAGCATCAAACAACGAATATTGACGCAACCAAAATGGGCACAGTTTGTGTAGAATTTTTTTTTGCTCTTTCTGCTCATGTATTTGGTGTGATTTCTAGGGCTTTGCATCAAAAGATATTAGGCCAAACCACAAAATGTAGACCTCTGTCACGAATGGGTCAAAAAATATACCCTATCTACTTAATTTGCCCCATATTATTGAAAGTATACTGACCGTTTTTTAATGATCACCCTGTCTATATAGGACCTGGGTTCCAATCATGTTTTGTCTCGCGGGCCAGTTTAATGGCCACTGAGTAATAGCAAATAAGGTGTTGTGACCATAGCGTTACATACGGAGAAAACACGTAACTCTAATTGTTGTGACATATTTTCCCCGAACATTAACCGTTGGATTCTGCGAAGAGCTAGCGAAGCGAGAACAAATGTTGACCGTTTGGATTTTCGTCATCAAAAGTATGTTACCATGACAAGATAGAAAAAATAAAAATTAAAACAGGAAAAGGACGGATCAGAAGAAAAAGAAGAATTTATTTTGTTAATTTTTTTTTATTTGTTATCCAAAAAAAAAGAAAAAAAAAGAAAGAAATGGTTTCAGTTTAGAGAGTTGTTTACATGACGATGTATCTTTATTTCGACTTCTTTATACAGTAGGCCTACCGGTTGGCTTTCTTAGTGTTCGTGTTCGCGCTAGCTGTTCGGCCGGAACAGTATGGTTAGTGTATCATTTCTCCTTTTTGTTGTTCTCCGGCTGAATGGCGCGGACAGGTGACCGGAGGTGTCGACTTGTGCTGTATTATTTTTCTTCTGTTTTTTTTTTTTCAAATAACTCGTAGTATTCAGACCTCAGTTGCTGTATACCCCAATATTCAAAAGATTGTATATATTGTATAAATTGTATATATTTTTCATTTTACATTTTTTCATGTAATTCTAATTCATATTTGAATGCATTTGAAACTCGACAGTTCAATGAAGAATACGTGTTTGAATAATGTATACTGTATTTACAATGTATAAAAGTGATGTACATGTACCTTGCATTATATTTGTTAATGTGTTGCTATTGAAATCAATAAAATCCCTGTGGAGGGAAAAATATTGAAAAAAAAGAAAAGAAAGAAAGCCAGAAAAAAAAAACTTTAACAAAGTCAAAGACTCCAACAAATGGAAATATTTCTGCAATGTGCAACGCCGACCTCGGTCTTTTGAAAGTGACAGAATAATCAGCTAGTTGATTGCAGTCGCAGAAGAAGAAGAAGAAGAAGAAGAATTAAGAAGAAGAAGAAGAAGAAGAAAGAAGAAGAAGAAGAAGAAGAAGAAGAAGAAGAAGAAGAAGAAGAAGAAGAAGAAGAAGAAGAAGAAGAAGAAGAAGAAGAAGAAGAAGAAGGAGAAGAAGAAGAAGAAGAAGAAGAAGAAGAAGAAGAAGAAGAAGAAGAAGAAGAAGAAGAAGAAGAAGAAGAGCCAGGAGGAGGAGGGGGAGGAGACATACTGCAGAGCCGGGAAATGAACACGCAGTGTCCCTAGCGAGTGGCTTGTAGTTGTCATTTAGAAAATATGGGTTTATCCTCCCTTTCGTCACGCATTGAAAAAACACTGTTTTCCAAGAAGGCCCTGCACAAAATACAATTACAAAACAAAACAAAAAACATAACAAACAGAAAATCAATGAAACATAAATTACCAAATGTCAACTCGACTCGCAAGCCCATTTCAAAAGAAAATCATCCCCCCAAAAAATGAAAAAATGAAACCTAACGTTAGATTTAAACTTTATCTTTTTTAAGAAAGAAAAAAATCAAAACAAATTGTGACCTAGAATATCAAGCTCATAAATAATATGAAAACCTTTGATTATACAAACATTAAATAAACATGCATGACATAAATGCAAACATAAATTATATCTTTCATAAACATAAAATCGATGTGAAACTAAAATTCAAAATCTTTATTTTGTCTTCTTTACCTTGACATAGGCTATATCATAGGCTACACTCCGGCTACACTATACTATCTAATCCATGATATACATGTATTACTATCATTACTATTATTATTGTTATTATTATCATTATTATTATTACTACTATCATTGTTGACAATGACTTGACAAATAAATCAAATCAAAATCAAATCAAACATCATCTCGTGGCCGCACATGTTTTAGCCAGGCCAGGGAGTAGAGGTGGAACTTCCCCATGTTTAAAAAAAGGATGTAATACAAAATAGGCTAGCTAGCCAGCGCCTAGCGCCCGCCTAAGCGCGATGTCTAGTCTTTGATCTTGCGGTTGCATATAACGAGGACGATGATTGGCTGATTACGTCGCATGCAGATTTATCGAAGCTTCTACATCAAATTTCGTAGCAATGGCGGAAACGTAAGTATTATAGATTCATAACTGATATCATACTGTGTTAGGTAAGCTTTATGAATTTAGTTATTATTCTTACATAGCATGAAATCTTAATTTCTTGTAACTGATACGAGATATCGAAATAAATGGTATGACTTGTCACGTGGGGTCTTTTAAAATCAGCTCATCACAGTCCCACTCGATACTTTTCGTGTTGTCTAAAACAAGCCGCTTTTGTGCACAAATGGGCGTTGTGGCGTGCGGCTGTAAATGTTATCCAGCAAACAGTGGAACTGATTCGGCGGACCCAGATTTGAGTCTGAGTCACGTCTTTTGGATGGTGACATAAATAATCATATCTGATTCTGATTCATGATACACGTCTGTAAAAACCTAAGCCTTAGACAACAACATTAACATTTAACAATAGTCATCAGAATTCAGACTCATCAGAGGAGGAAGTGTGCGTGGCCATGGAGCCGGGGGGGGGGGGGGGGTGGGGGGCCACTGCACAAAGAAAAATTGTCTATGTAAAACCCAAACGAAGTGACAATTTTTCCATACAAGAAATACACAAGTTTGACCGGTTTCATATTGATCTGCATGTCAAAACCTACAAATTGAAGTACCGAAAGTCGACGACCCTTCATCATGTTCATTTGTAAGTAGATCTAATATGAAAGTTATAGCTATAAGAAGCTCTTGTTGTGTACTATAAATCCCATTGAAGCAGATCCCATCTTTTGAGCGAATTGTTCTATGTGCACTGTCATTACAAGGTGGACACCATGCTCGTACACAAAAATGCATAAAAAGGGTTGTTTTTCACGGACGGGCGATGTACATGCATACAGTGAAAAGAGTATCAAAATTGCAAAAATCAGGGGAGAACTTGAACACTTTTACAGCAACTTGGGTGCGTGTAAAGGGTAGATCTAATACTTGGTTAGGGTGGGGGGAAACATAGACAAAATACTTGTGTAGGGTATTCTGAAATCGAAGGATAATTACTTGTTTAGGATGCATTTTGAAAGTCCATTTACGAGCATGGTGTCCACCTTGTAATGATAGTGCCCCCCCAGCCATGAAGCCAGTTTCTCAAAACTGTCATGAGTCTAACTTATTCTAATTCTATAGAGAAAGGAAAATGCTAATGGCTTTCACATTACTCTCTACAGAACCTTGCATTTTTTCTTATCTTGCTAATAAGTGTAGACAGTGACAGTGTAGTAGCATTTTTTGGTACCTAAGACTAGCTAGTGGTGTAAGTTGGAGCAAAAATCAAATCGGATGATTGATTCAGCAGATAAGCTCAAAAATTGAAATCGGATCGAAAATCCTATGAAAATTTGGCTGGAAATAATGTCTAAAATTTGAAAAATTATAGCCCTTAAATACCTAAATACTTACACATCTTAGATTATCATCTAATTTGAAGGTTTTATAGTGCACATTTGTTGATGTTTAGTGATGATATCATGCCTCTCAAAGTCTGAAATCATTGTAAAGTTAGAGATATATGTAGATATGCGGCGGCCATTCTGATCTTAGCCTGGGCTCACCCGACATAACAATGTCGGGTGGAATAAGACGGCTTTCTAAAATCAATTTTGTCAAAATGTGCCGTGACAATAATTTTTTTTTTAGAGTACCTGCAAGACTCTTCTTACATATGTTAAAGTTTACCTGCAAGACTCTCTTATGACACATGACTTGGCAAATGTTGGTCCATTCGCAACCAAACTTGGGTGATAGATGCACTAGGGGTAACATCATGTTGTGGTGCTGTTGGAGGTCACATGGTGAGGTCAAATGTTAGAGTTTACTTGCAAAACTCTCTTATGACAAATAACTTTGCAACCGTTGCTCCCTTTTCAACTTAACTTGGGTCATAGATGCACTTGGGCGACCTTCATGTTATAGTGGCATCGGGTGTCACATGGTAAGGTCAGAGGTCATTTTATTTCAAACGTTAAAGTTTACCTCCAAGACTCTTATGACACATAACTTGACAACTGTTGGTCCAATGGCAACCAAACTTGGGTGATAGATGCACTAGGGGTAACATGATGTTGTGGTGCTGTCGGAGCTCACATGGTGAGGTCAAAGGTCATTTGAGGTGAAATGTTAGAGTTTACCTGCAAGACTCTCTTATGACAAAAAAACTTTGCAACTGTTGCTCCCTTTTCAACTAAACTTGGGTCATAGATGTACTTGGGGGACCTTCATGTTATAGTGTTATCGGAGGTCACATGGTAAGGTCAAAGGTCATTTTATTTCAAACGTTAAAGTTTACCTGCCAGACACTCTTATGACACATAACTTGGCACATGTTGCTGCAATAGCAACTAAATTTGGGTGATAGATGCACTAGGGGTACATTCATGCTATTGTGCCGTTGGGTCACATGGTAAGGTTAGAGGTCATTTTAGGTCAGTCATTAAAGTTTACATGTACCTGCAAGACTTTCTTTTGACATCAAACTTGGTTAGGGATGTACTTAGGGAAACTTTCGTGTTATTTAGTCACGGGTCGGCGAGACGCAATCTGGCTATTGGCTTGTATTTTACTTTTTATGGTACATTCTTGATTTTTAGAGCTAAAATAATTTTTTTTTCATTGCTGGAGAGTAAAAATGGAAAGATCGAATGGCTTTTGCAAAACAGAAATAGATACCTGCAAAAAAGGGCTTGAATTCATCCATTGTTGATCACTGAAAATGAAAACATCCATACCATGGAGTATTTTTGCATTTGAGATTATCGTACACTATATTTGTTGATGTTTGATGGACTTATCTTGCCTCCAAAAGTGAAAATATTGCCGTGGAACTAGATGTCCACTCGCATACTCGAATTAAACACAAACATACACTGTACATGGATAATTCATCACTGTAATTTTCTTATCAGCTTGCATGGAATATTTGTTAAGAAAAATTGCTGACAAGGTCTTCAGACATTTTCATCATTTTTTAATGGAAGAATTACTCCTGCTGAATGTTCTTTATTGTTACTTTTTGTCAGGAACTCAAACCCAACCAGAGTACCATCAGTAAAATGGGCCCAGAGGACTGACTGCATAACCCTGACAGTAGAAGTAGAAGAGGCTACAAATTTGGAAATTGCAGTGGATGAAAAAAAGTAAGTGAACATACCTTCAACATACCTTGAACTTAGTTGAAGGCCACTCTTTGGCATCGTGCTAATAAAGGTCGATTGTCTGGTGTGACAGGGTTAAGGGGGTCCCATGGGACTCATTTAAAACCAAGGGTAGATAAGTTTTGTTTTTTAATAAAACTTGATTGTCTTGAGTGATTTTAGGTTTCATGAATAATATGCCTTGTTCATACTTGATAGGCTAAAATGCAGGATAGTTTGAATCAATGCAGTTTAGAGAGATAATATTCACAAAATAAACTTAGGAGATGAGACTTAAGAAAATGTATCATTTAGATTCATTAATATATTTGAAATTGAGAGAACACTTTAGCTTTTTTGTCTTGGCTAAAAATTGGTAGATTATTATCTCAATCAAATATCAACATATAAACTTTATGAAGTATGATTTCAGAAAAATTATTCAAAACGGTGAAAAAATTGTGAGAGGGGAGAGAGAAATACAGAAGGCAGTGAAGTATACCAGTTAATGAATAAAGTGTACCTCATATTTCTAGATTTGCAAGTGTATGATATTCAGTTTCATTCTTTTTATACAGACTCAATTTGAAATGTAAATCAGGAGCAGTGGATTATGTCTTAGAAATAAAATTCTATGGGGAAATCAACCCAGAGGTAAGCTTATTTGATTTATTATTATTATTGGGGGGGTGTTTTGCTTTATTGTTGTTGTTGGTTTTTTTTTTTTTCATTTTCATTTGTTGAAACTTTGAAGAATGATTCTTTGATGAAATTGAACTTGGCTTCTTTCTTCCCTTTGGTGGACTTGACCCACAAGGGGCATAGCAAAAAAAAAAACAACACACATGTACACAAACTCTGGCAATATCTTAGGGGCAGGGGAGGGGAAGTTTATGTTTGCTTTAAAGTAACATGAAATAAATGGTGACTTCTCTTTTGAGACATTTTTCTTTTTTAAAAAGGTTATCTTAGGGTCTCTATCCAGTAAACTATGGTATAGTGCAAAAAAAAATTGACCTGTGGATACATTACTTGTTGATTCTGAATATGTTATGTTTAATTCCTGTAAAGCTTTAAGGCACATATCCCTCTGGAAAAAAAAAATGTCTCAACTGGGTGTCATCATTTTGTTTTTTTTTAAAATTGAATATCTGAGCAGGTGTATCTTATTTTAGTACATTCTTATGCTTATATCCACTAACTAGAGTCATACAATTGAGTCTGATGGTTACCAGGTTGTAAGATATTTATGGCAAAACAGCTGAGTTACATATTTTTACCCTTCACATACATGTACAGTGTGTAGTAGGGAATATGTGCATAGCATAATACAGAATTTTTTCTTACAGACTCATGACAACATATTTTGCGCTACCTTTTTAAGAATTTGATAGGTCCACAGCTTTTTGCAACCAGGTAGCAAAAAAAAAATATGTGCCTTTTGCCTTGGCATTTATTTTTTTCCCCCTGGCCTTATATCCCATTCATTTGTAAACACAAAAACTGAGGGGTTTACTGTGAGAGGTTTCCACGTCACATATGAACAAGCCTTTAATGAGTTTTTTCTTTCTCTCTACCCTAGAACTCTAGACACATGAAGCTTGGGAGGAGTATTGACTTCCTCCTCCAAAGGAAAGAAACAGGACCATACTGGCCCAGGTTAACAGAAGAAAAGATGAAGGTACATTGTTTCATCTTTCTTCAATTCTACTTATCGCAAATACGAGATTCAACAGTACAAGGCGACATTTCCCACATACCGTGCAGGTCAGCACTTGCACAGATACAAATCCAGTACTGACGATTTGACAAGATTTCTTCCGGCTTCCATAGAAAATGTACAGCCAGGTTAACAAATCCCTCATTTGACGAAAGTATTGTTCAGGTTTCATACATTCTCCTGATGATTTTATAGATTTATACAGGTAGCATCAGAATTTGTTGCTTGCATTTTCTAGGCTCAAAAACTGTAACTTTCATGGGGCTTGCTAGGACTCGTCCCATGATGTTTGTATGTAAACCGGAAGTGCCATTGTCAGCACTGCGTGTGGGAAATTTCGTCCTCTACTGCTGAATATCATATTTGCGATTTAAAGAATTAAAGATAAAGTTGAGATTTGGCAATGTGATTTCATTGCAAAGGAAACTGTCTCTTATAAAATAGCCATAATATAGATTATACATGTAAATATGGTGGGCTTCCATATCATTGCAAAGGTTGTGATGCATAGATAACTTCTGAACCACTTGTGCTGTTTTGAAATTGCACGGTACACAGATATTGCTCATCATGTATCCATGAACTCCATTTCCATTATTGCTCCCTATGTCAGAAAAGCTTGGTGACATGTAGCTATCTATCCTTTGTCATCCCATCGGGGACATCTTGCATTAGTATTAGCATCGTAGTGAATGTACTGCCACAACCCAAAACGGCTGATAAACTTCAATATTCTATATCTTCTTCCCTTTTTTTGTAGGGATGCTACATGTATGTGTAATATGGACTGTTTGGGGATGGGGGTCATAGTAAAAGCTACAGCTCTTTACCTGTATTCTGCTCCTCTACTTTCACAAGACAAAGTACCTTTTTACGATGACCTTGGGCAATGATTTTCACCATGCCCTCCAAAGCCACCGATATGTTATTTATATATAAAAACTTTGTGTTTTGTTTTGGTTTTGCAGCAACATTGGTTGAGTACAGATTTCAGCAGGTGGAAGGATGAAGATGATTCTGATGATGATTTGGCAACAGATGATCCAAGGGGGCTTGATGAGGTGAGAATATCAGGATTAGTATTAGATGGATTGTGGATAAGGACTAATACATGTATATTCATTATTGAAGATGTATTAGCTTCAGAGGGATCCTGGGGAAGGTTAAATCTGATGAAACGTTTGAAGACATAACTAGAGGAAAAGCAGCACGTCCAGATATCACTATGCAAATGGCATTAGGGCCCGCCTCTTTCGATCATTTGAAGGGGCCGATAAGCAACCGTTATCGCCATGATATCGATAACACTGTTGCAGTATTCTTATCTATTGCGCGTATCAGTTTTATTGTGACACTTCGATTTAATGCGCATTTGTTGCGCATTTATTGTGTATTTATTGCGTATGCGGTTAGCTGATTGGCGTAATGTTTCAAAAAGTGTACAAATGCACGCTACTCGGAAGCATCTTACATAATGCATTATTCGTTTTTGATCATGAATATTGATGGGTGCTTAGGTTGGCCTTCTAATGAATTTGGACAAAATGGCAGAGCTTTAGGGGCCTGGTTGAAGATGATGCAAGGGTGAGAATATTAGGATTAGTAATACAGGCATTTACAGATAAGGATTACTTGTTCTGTGACATTCCACAAATAAATCTTAATCTTAGCCAGTCTTTAAGGGCCCTAATGAGATTAGCATGTTATGGTTAGTATTAATGGATTGCGGATAAAAATTATTCAGATTATTTAATTGCAGGAGATGATATGGATGAGAATGTTTGGATTAGTCTGAGAGGAATAGTGAATAAAGATTGCTTGTGCATGGATTAGTGGTAGATGGACCTTGGATAATGATTAATCTAGGCCTAAATTAATTGCATGATTAAGGGGGAGGGATGATGCAGAAAATCCCTACCATTAGCCAGATGCAAATGATGGGTTATTTCGCTGTATCCAAGTGATAAGATGAGTGCAACTTAACAGCAGACTGGGGCTGGCTGTGTGGACACTTAAAGGCATTGGCTAACTTTGTGAGTAGCTGATTTTTAAAAATTCTCAAACTAAGATGAAACATGTGTATGAGTACTTGTATTTGTACTCAAAAACCCTGAAACCAACCATAATTTAGAATGAAAAAGCTTAAGTTTAGACGCAAACGGCGATTTTATTATCCTTTGTCTCACAAGACAATCACTAAGAGGGCCGCTTTGCTTGAATTTGAAAATGCCGTTATGTGCCTCCCGCCGCGTGATACGCCAATACACACAGTACAGTGAGGTGAGTCATACGCGCATGCACACTCCTTATGTCTATTCTGTGCAACCGACCCTCATATATTTTTCAAACATTGGTTCACATTTTTTATATTTAAAAATACTTCCTGTGGATATTATACTTTGAAACTTTCAGACTGGTATTTTTACACTATAACCCTTATGTTTATCCCATTTTCAAGTAACAAAGCAAAATTTTTTAAAAATCATAACAATGTTAACCAATGTCTTTAAAAACAAAAAAAATCTTTCACATTGTATATTTACTATTTATTATATTGTTTAGAATTTCTTAAATATTGCATACAAACTTGTTAGAATTTTGTTGGATAGCATCTGCCTGACTATCCAACCTGTCTAAACAACAAATGAGTATACTGTGGTCAGAGTTCAAAGTTTATACCATATGTCAGTTACGTCTACGATGTACAGATAGGAAAGGTATTTGTATGGTGGCCCTGAAGGACGCTCGATGACAGGCCATGTGCGACGCAAACTTCACGACCTAGGCGCGAAATTGGCGATCTCGATCACCAATTTTGTGACCCATGACCTGAAATTCATGTCCCGGGACCCGAAATTCGTGACCCGAGATTCGTGACCCGAGGCGCGAATTTTGCGACAAGGGTTGCAAACTTCACGCCCTGTAGTCGTGAAATTCTTGACTTTGGGTCCTGAATTTCATGACTTTGGGTCGCAAACTTTGCGACTTAGGTCGCATTTTTTGTACATGGCTGAGTGGTGTGAGTGCGAAGGATGTGAATAGATCAACATATCCTGTGTACGATGATCACGTGTACGTCTGTGGTGCACGTTTGTGACTTTGTATCAGCTGTCAACACATGGCTGCTCAGCCATGTACAAAAAATTCACAACCCTAGGTCGCCAAATAAAGTTTGCGACCCAAAGTCATGAAATTCAGGACCCAAAGTCACGAATTTCGCGACTACAGGGCGTGAAGTTTGCAACCCTTGTCGCAAAGTTCGCGCCTCGGGTCATGAATTCCGGGTACCGGGACATGAATTTCAAGTTGTGGGTCACGAAATTGGTGACTGAGATCACGAATTTTCGCACCTAGGTCGTAAAGTTTACGTCGCACATGGCCTGTTATCAAGCGTACTTCAGGGCCACCATATATTTGCTCGTCTATTGTACTAGGGCTCCATCCTAATTGTTTTTTGCAGTAGGGGTTTGAAGTGAAAAAAGAAAATCATGTCTTTGTATATGGAGCCTAATGTCTCAATTTGAAAATTTCTGGGTTCCAGAGATAAAATTGTGGGGCACGCATATGTACTTGGCAATTCACTTGTTAATGAGCTCTATGCTGACGACAGTTTATTCAATGTACTTGCTAAAACTAAACGAAGCTTCACTCATGTTTTGTTATGTTTTGTTTGTTTTGTTATGTTTTTTCAGATGCTGGCAAATATGGGCGGCATGGGTGGCATGGGCGGCATGGGCGGCATGGGCGGCATGGGCGGCATGGGCGGCATGGGCGGCATGGGTGGTATGCCGCCGATGGAAGGAATGGGAGGCGGAGATGTAGGAGAACTCGGAGATGAAGAGGACAGTGATGATGAACGTAAGTGCATATCCCTGTTTCAGCATCCTGTTTTGTGATGATGGTCATGATGCTGGTAGTAATACTACTAGTAGTTCTAGTAGTTCTACTACTACTACTACTACCACTACTACTACTACCACTACTACTACTACTACTACTACTACTACTACTACTACTACTACCACTACTACCACTACTACTACTACTACTACTACTACTGCTAATACTACTACTACTACTACTACCACCACTACTACCACTACTACCACTACTACCACTACTACCACTACTACTATTACTACTATATACTACTATTGCCACTTCTGCTAGTAGTGATGATAATGATAATAATGATGACAACAATGGTATCAAAAATAATAGAAATTATAACAACAATGATGATAATAATACTGCTAGTAATGATGACAATGATGAGATTTTGCTTGTTATAGCCGACCTTGCTATAACACGTTCGTACTGCCACAGAATGACATATCCTCTTTATAGCTGTTACCTAATTATGTCAAGCTTTCCCTGTACTAGTAGGAATAATAACAAAGACAATGATTAGACAGCAGTTGGATAATGCTGAGAATGAAAGTTTTGATTGACCTTTATAATTTTCTTTGATCTCTAACAGCCATTCCAGACTTGGAAGAAGCCGATGACAAAGAACTAGAAGGTACCGGTAGATCTGAATAAAGACCCACCTTTTCCTTCTCAACATTGTAATCCAAACCTGAAAGAACATTGCAACGATCTGGAGGTAGCTACGGTAGGAAGTCTGCAAGCCTATTAGGGGGAATAATAAGAAGAAAGATATGATATGCCACCACCACTGTTACTACCACCTTTTCTACCTGTGATGAGATGTGTTAACCTGCTAGATGTATATGAGCTAGTGTTAAAAGTGAAGTGTTATTTTGATTGTATGCATTCCACTGCATGGAGGCATGGATTACCACCAGACAAAGAATGAACACAGTAGCGAATTGTGGACAGTCAATCGCAGTTTTTCTCTTTTCTTTTCTTTTTTCTTTTTTGGTTGTTCGTTTTGTATAAGAATTCTGTGTTTCTGTATTTAAAATTACTTCTGACCCCCACATATCATACTACATGTACCAACATTAGTGTAGTTGCCCTGTAGTACAATTCTTTTCAGTGAGGGGGGAATAACACATAATATAAAGGGAAAATATATTGTGATTCATTACCGATACACTGTAAAATGTAGGATTATGCACCAAACTTAAATTATCAGTTCCATGAGTAACGTATTATGGCTATCAAAATAGTGGCTTTAGCACTGGATCCTTGTAATAAGATCACCCTTTATTCAAATCAGAAATTCTTGAAGTTCGAACCTGTTTTACGATTAGTTGGTATTCATCGAACAGGTTAAAATCGTAAGATGGACCAGCCTCCCAAATGGGAATGGAAAAAGAATACTGCCATCCAATAACAGAAGCAAACAACTCTGTAGAATAAGTTTCCTTGTAAATGAAGAAAATATGTCTATGTTTAATGAGGAAATTTGAGGATTTGCTTCCTTTTGATATTTCTATATTTTGACATTGGAGGTCATGTGACCTTAATTTCTTCATCATGTAGGACATACAAAAATGTACCCCAAATCAAGAAAAAGTCAAATTTGAAAAAAATCGGAGTTGCCTCCTTTTGCCATTGGATGGCAGAATAGGACTCGAAGGGTACCATTCCTACTCCAAGAAGGGATAAGCCAGGAAATGCTGCATTCAGAATTAATGTTCTTGTTATTAATTTGTAGAAAGCGACTGTCCAGGCAGCAAGCAGGGCCTGGACAGCTCTGTGAAAGAAAAAAAAAAGGATGTTTGGAAATCAGTCATTGTGGAGATTTGTAATCTTTTTTTATTTTAAAGTTTGTGTGAATACATGTAGTAGCATATTGAATACAATAAATGGTTTATTGTTAAAAGAAGGAAAAAGTACTATGCCAACCCCCTACATGACTTTGTTACCCGAAGATTCATCTGTTTTTATCTACCAAATGTTGAATATTCTTTTTCAGTCGGGGAAAAGAAAAAAAAATGTTGTTCTTAATCCCCAGTTTAATTTGAACTATGTAGAGTTGTCTCATTAGATATAAAATTTTGAAATCTTTAGACGATGCTAGCCTCCGGAAGTATTTTGAATAAACTTGGTATCAGATGTAGTTGTGTCAAGTTTCCCATGCTCGCTAACCCGAGTTTCATTTGAGCTGTGACCTTACTTGGCTAGAAATTCACAGAGAATACATCCGGGCCCACTCACAGTATCGATGCTCTCGGTCTCATAAAGTTGTCAGGAGGCCTTCAAAACGAACATGTTGGTCTCGTAAGTTGCGGGGTTCACTGGGTCTTTGATCAAGTGAAACCTGGGGATAACATGTCAGATGTGGGAGGCCATCATTGTCGATCTGTGGGCTGTTATTTCTTTTTTCCCCTTGGGTCCTTGCTTTCTTTGGTTCTGTAGCCTTTGGATGGTAGGTAGTTTGCGGGTTCTCACTGTAGATTCAGAAAACCAAGTTTTTGTGGGTGCATTTAACCTGTTGGCTATTGGAACCGGGAGACCCCTGTACCAAATCTATGGGAATATTACAATTCAGTAGTCGAAGGGTTAATGCTAAAGATTGTAAGCAAGCTCTTTTGTGAATGATTGGTAATACTGATTCCATGAGATGTACAAAATCAGGAGTTCAGGTAAAATGACACCATTTCATGATCACTTTGAAGGGTTCCAGTTTTGTAACAGTTTATATAATATAATGGCATGCTTGACCCTATCCATTGTCTATTTAATTGCCATGTGAAACAAAAGATAGCACATTTCTGGGGGAGGAAAAAATCTGATTGATTAATGCTCCTATAAAGAGGCATGGTGCAAATGTCAAACTTTAAACAATGTATTTTTTTATTAGGCTCCTAGTGAACACCATACAAAGAATCTTATGGTATATGGCATGTACTGAAACAAAGTAAATGATTTTTTTTGTCTCTTTCTTTTAAATCATTCCCTTCAGATGATGCTTTCTTGTATTCAGCAATTCAGTCTGCCATGTATGGTTAAATAGCATTAACACTATCCAATGCTGAATGCCTGTGTAGAAATGAACATTGTAGAACATATCGCCTGTTTGGAGCCGGAAGGTTGTTCAGTCATATAACACATAGTTAATGCCCTTCTGGATCTGAACAGATGATGTATGTGTATGTTGGAACAAGGAGAAGAAACGTCAAGTTTCAAGGAAATTAATACATTCTTTTTAAAAACACATCAGGTATACTGGTATAAGCAAACAGGTGAATGCTAGTAGTTCACTACAGGACTTAATCAGACCACAGAAATTGTTGTTACGAAAGAAGGTGTATAAGAAGATGTGTATGTATGTTATGGAAGAGTTTTTAAGACAGGATGCTGTTCCCCCTTTCGACAGCTGTGTTGTTTCTTAAGGTACATGTAAGTGGAACAAGGTATTGATGATTAATTTGCTGAATGCAGAAATGTTGAGAAGAACCTTGCTTGAGCTAGTGGAATATTTTGTACATTATGGTCATCATGAATACTGCATTACTGATTTCATGTAATAAAAATCTAAGCGAAATCCCAAATTTGTATACATGTACATACACACACACGGTATATGCTTTTAGCAAAGATTGGGTTATTTGCTTATAATTCCATAATTTTAATCCCCATATATTTCATGTCTGACAGAGTTAGGAGCATTGTGAATATTGGAGGCATCAAATTTCCAGGACTTGTCCTCTCAAGTTCAACCCTCTAGTTTGTTTGCAAGCACAGATCTTTGTCACTTGTATCAAGTAATTTGAAAGCTGAATTGTGAGTCTGTTAATAGGCTTTGCAGAGTCGCTGCATTTTTTGCAAAGTGAGCACAGAACAGCAACTTGAGACCCAAATATTCTGTTTTAGTGTCAAATTGGAATCTCTGCTTGCAGATATTTTGTATGGTTATCTATATCAGATGGGCTTGATGACAAAATAACAAAATGCCCTCTATTTAAGGCTATTTCAGAGCACAAGGGTCATTACAGTGGTGTATGTACAGTGTTGTAAACAATCGCGTTGTGACAATCATGCAAACTGCCACTTGAATTAACCCTCATTTTTTAAATTTTGCCAAACCTAGGATTTTTTTCTGTTAGGGGTCAAATAGTAGTAAAATATATTTTCTAACCCGAATTAAGGTGCGAAGCACTCTGAAATGTCAGACATAATTATGGTATTTGTTGTATTAAGTCTCAAGATAGTAAAATGTGTTTCAGTACTTCATCAATTTTACACTGAGTGCATAGTAACTCCTTGTTGGATTCGCATATCCCCTCCATGTAGCATGTTGAATAGGTCAAAAAGAAATGAAAGCATACAATAATGTAACCATGTAGTGAATATGTAAACAGACCTGTATAATTTTCAGGGGGTGTTTTCTGTTTTGTCTTAGAAACAATAATCTCATGTAAATTTGACCGAGTAGTATATTGTATTCTACTCATGCCATTGTTTATTGGTGGAATATAAAGCTTTGTTTTCTGAAAATGAAGCGACATAATTGTCAAGTTTCCAAACTGATCTTGAGACATGAGTTATTTGTACTTGTTTTCTGTA
This sequence comes from Echinometra lucunter, assembly GCA_029962745.1. Classification (NCBI taxonomy): domain Eukaryota; kingdom Metazoa; phylum Echinodermata; class Echinoidea; order Camarodonta; family Echinometridae; genus Echinometra; species Echinometra lucunter. The sequence continues at coordinate 1,626,576 of CM057167.1, read as the reverse complement.
CATGTTATGACCCTTTTCCCCCTCTGTTCAACTCCCGGACAAGCCCCCAAATTGTCGATTTACGAACGGGCAAATACACGCACGTGCACAGAAACGCGCGTTGGAGAAAACAGTTTTACGAACAGTCAAATCATGTTTGAATGGCCAAGGCTTTATTATTCTGTATCAACTATCAAGGTTAATGGATATATACACCATTTCAGAATTAAAGTCATGAGCTTTCTTTTAATGTATAATCGAAACATGAAATTATGCAAAGAAAGCAAATGCTGTTATTTCAGAACAACTAAATCCGTGAATGCATTTTCCACCAAATCATGTTTCTGTGCATCTTGCACAGAATCGTCAGTTCGCAGAAACAAGGATGAAATGTCAAGTCTTTTCTATTTAGAATGGACTTTTCTAATATGCACCCTTGACTCCTTTCATCCCTGTCTGTGTCTTACTATTTTTCTCATTTAAGAAAAAAAAAAGAATCATTTGTTTTCTTGATTACAAAAAAATTGTATCACTCAAATATTAAACAAATGTTCATGTATTGGCCAATTCCACATTTGCAATAAGGGAGTCACAGTTATCGCTTTATTGGTTTCAAAGAGTCATCATTGCTATCCCAATATATGAGCAACTATCTTTTTGTCCTTAAAACTTATTGTACCTTCTACTTTCTTTATGCTTTTACGTATATTTACTTGCTCTTGAAATCACAAAAGATAATAAAACAGTGAAGTAATACAAACTAGGGTCAACGAAATACATTACAAATGAAGATAATAAAATACACAAAAATAGAAATATACTGTAGAAGGGTATTTGTTTCAGTCTGATATGATGCTCATTAATTTAATTGGACCCGCGGGGAGATTAGTCTTGAGCTTAGAAAGTTTTCCAATTAGTGTTACTACTATTAATTTTCTTGCATAAACCTACTTTCGTAGTGTTTTCTTCTTTTTTTTCAAGCTAATGAAGCAAGACTTATGATTGACAGACTCATAATAGCTCTTGTTATCCTCAGGCTTGTCTTGTTTTGCAATTTACTAATTAGTCAGGAAGAAAGTTCCAGGGGAGTGTTTCATGAAGAGTTTTGTCGGTGATTTTCACTGACTAATTTGCTTTCAGCCAATCAGATGCGAGGATTTTCAGTAGCTCATAACATTTGTCAGTGATTTTCACCGACAAAACTCTTCATGAAACGCTCCCCTGTATACGGCCTTAGGCATTGGACACAGGAGATCCATGTACTCGCGTGCCCTTGCTGTTTTAGATTCAGACAAATGGATTATCGCCACAGGAAGATATCCATCGGCAGTGAAGTTCCATTAACCATCGATCGTGAGCGATGGACGGTCTCGCCCGTCGTTAATGATTTAAAAAGGTTCTGATTTACACCAAACACATCATACGATCGTTCATACAAGTATCATCAACATGTGATTTTGACAAGTAGTCAAAAAATTGCTTTCTTAGATAAATTCTCTTGAGACGAATTGATACAACAAAGTCAAGCACTCATTTTTAGTATCAGTGAGCGCTTAATTTTTCACGGAAGTACGCTTTGGTTTTTTCCTAAAACTATATTTCAAAATGGAAGATCTGACGACACAATACTTTAATTATTCAAACAATAGTGCTGAAATGATGGCTGTACATTATACACTTTCAAAGAGCGAGAAAGACTTCCTTGTTGTTGGATATTCTATCACCGCTGTTCTCTCTATACTCCTTAATTGCGTCATTATCATCACCGTTCCTCGAGTTAAGAACTGTTTTGGTGAAAACACGAAACTTTGTCTCGTGTGTCTTGCCATGGTTGATCTATTAACCGGTTTGCTCTGTTCAACTTCTGGGGTCTTCTTTGTTTACGTGCCAATACCCAAAGACATAGGTGATACCATTGTTGTCCTCTGCACCGCTTTTGTATGGCAGTCCATGCTAATCTTGACTTTAGCGTCCGTCGACCGCTACTTAGCGGTAACCCGACCCCTTCAGTATCCCGCGATGGCTTCTCGCAAGCGAATGGTTGGTGCTTTGATCGCGGTGATGTTTCTCGCGCTGCTCAATTCAGGCGGATCCTATCTTCAGAGTAGGCTGGCAGGTGTTTGTCATCCCTACGGGTCTGTCTGCCTGACACTCATCAAACCAAGCTTCATCATCTACAATGTCCTCCCCTTTACCGCGGTGGTAATCACCACGTATGTGAACGTTCGACTCTTGCGTATAGCGCGTCGCCATGCGCGTCAGATCGCCGCTCTAAAAGCCGTGGTCAACGCTGGTAACATCCCCTTGCCACTGCCGAGCGGAGCTGGAATGAAGGGTCTGAAGACAGTCCTGGTAGTAACATGTTTCTTTTACTTAGCGTGGTTACCGAGTACCATCGTTTCATTTCTGAATCCCATTCCTGGTATCAATATACCACCTATCCTCACCCTGATTTTGAGGTATGCGATCACTTCGAACAGCTGGTGGAATGCCTGCGTCTACTGGATCATGAATAAGTCTTACCGTAAGGTTCTCAGCGGAATGATACGTCACCAAGTAGGTCGTGTCAGAGGAAGTGTCTCCCGAACTGCTGATGTCACTCAGAGACAACCAACCCAGAACATCTACACATCAGATTTTCCGCCGGACGACCTTCCCCTCGGGCAAATACTTCCAGGACAATTTCCCACGGACAACTAGCCTCAGCGGATAACTAACCTTTGACAAGTACCTTCGAACCCCTACCACGGAAAATCACCTCTAAAGGATTATTAGCCCGTAATAACCTTCCCTCGGATATTTACCTAGGACAAGTACCCCAGAAAACTACTGTAGGCTGTTGGACATGTTGTGTATAGGAAACATTTCAGATAATGGACTTTAATCAATATTTTTTTTAAAGCATTAAATCAAAATGGAATATGACGCTATAGAAATTCTATGCATCCGTTGGTGAAGGTGATGGTCAAACTATCACAACCGAGGCGATTTTGATGTAGCTATCTTTCTAAAGCGAAGCTGAGTAAAGATAGCCGAGGAAGTGATAGTTTGTTTAATTGCCTGAAACCAGGTGATTATTTGCTTTATATTCCACATCTGAAACCATTCAACTGTAAACAAAGAATAAATTTTATTCTATATGAGAAATAATTTGCTTTAAAAAGAAAAAAAAAAAAGAATGTTTAATTAAAGAAAAGAAGTTAACTGCTTTCGCGCACTCCCGCTTTAGCGCGTATTTTGTGAAGGTACGGTACAGGTGCAGTTTTATTTCGCGCGTACCCCAAAATATTTATAACGCGTTGTGACTCTATGCACTGAAGTGATCAGCGAAACACAAAAACTGCCATCACTGCTTCACTGCAAGGTCACGCACTTTTTTTTTTTTTATCGGGTGATGATTGAGGGCGAATCTACTCTTTATCACGTGATTCACTTTTGACCCATCATCCTATAAAGCAACATTCTTAGTATGTGGAATATAATTAATATTATCATTATCATTGCTATTGTTATTACACGGATCACTTCTCAACGTGACATGATTTATAGTTGGGCTAATTGGAATCTTAAATATTTTTTTTATATTGTGTCGTATTTAGTCAAGTTAGTTATTTTTAGAAGTAGTAAACCACTTGGTTGGCTTACCGCGGAGATCTCATGAGAGTCCGCATGCTCAGCGCAACTATTCCAGGAATGGCGAGGCAATATAGTTTTTTTTTTTCTGCATCGTACAAAGATTAAAAAAGAAATGAAGACTTTTTTTCTCTCTAAATGTGTGTTCAGATATGACGCGGCAACCCCCACGGGTTTTTTTTTTTTTTTATCCTTTTTCTTTAAGTGTTCAGATTTGGCGCGGCAAATCACGCCACTGGTACACGCGTGCATGCATCACTTTCTGAAAAGCTAAAACGAGGACTGAAGTATGTGGTTTTGATACCCTAAACAGAAAAATCCGTCTAACATCTCTGATTTTTGATACCCTAAACATGGATTTAATACATGTTACATATTGCAGAGTATTTCACACCCTATTCAAAAATGGTAGTTTTGCCGGTTTCAGCGTGTCACGCGTGTGACCCGTTTATAGGGTGCCAAAAAGGCTCAAATTCTGGGGTGGTATTCTGAGGCTTTTTAAACTCTGTTCTAAGTCTGTTGTAGCAAATCGGTATTCTGAACACCGCTTTATCTCTGTCGTAACTTTCGTTGTAACCTTTGTTTTATCTTTCCAACCACGCATTTTACTTTGCATGCCTGGGGCAAGTCGTGCGCAAGTGCGTAAAAATACCATAATAACACGGTATTCTGAAGACCGTTTTATCTCCCGTTTTAACTCTTTCCACTGGACAATTGATGCTCATGATATATAACGGGGTGAGAGGTGTTTTAACTTTGTATGTGGTATGTCATGGCGGCAATTTTTCTCGCTCATTATGTTTTTGGTTGCAGTGAGAGGGATAAAGAGATCCAATAAACCTTGCTGATATTCCCAAAACAACCCGTTTCGCAAGAATTTTCGCCTCGGGGTGGAGAAATTTGACAATATCTTTGATAAGATCAGAGATGATTTTGCACAACGAATTCTGTGATCGCATCAGTTGAATTAAAGCAGGAAATTAAGCGCAAATTAATGCGCTCATTTATGTAACGCGAATATAAGTTCACGCATTTCCAGCGCCCTTTCCCCAGTGAGTGATCTTATTGGCTGCAAACCGTCTTATGGGGTGTTGCAAGAAAGTTGCAATCAATTGCAAATAATTGCTAATTTTGAAACAACCATTCTGAATGGCTCAGGGTCTGCCCTTTTAAGAAGACATGCATGCAACAATGATTTTGATTGGCCAGTGACAATCAGTTGCAACTTGCAATCGATTGCAACTTTCTTGCAACACCCCATTAGACTCATCTCTAACAACTTTCCCTATTAGACATGATTGGTCATTATTTCTGTGGTGGGTGTGGCTTTGAGAATATACAACGCCGTTAAAACAGTTCTCAGAATACCGATTTATGACATAGCGGTGTTGTAAGTCGGTGACTTACAACTGTACAGAAGTTAAAACAGAACTTACAACACAGTTAAAACGGTGTTCAGAATACCATCCCAGGAATCATGGGGTATCCTTTTACCACATCCTTTGTCTGGACTCATTTGTAGCCTCATATTATTTTGTATACCCTTATTAAGAGTAACTATGTTCGATGAGGTTAATAGAGGGAAATATTTCGGAGAAGAGGCTTTAAAGTGATTACACAATGGTAAAAAAAAAAAAGATATAATGATCGAGAATAGAATTCTAAGAAGAATAACATTAAAAATTTGATGATTTTCAATCGAAATTAATGCATTTTGGCTAATTTCGTCTTAAAAAGTGAAGAGTTGACCCAAAAATTTGAGTATGAGGGGTATGACGTAATAAGTGCTTACCCAGCTTCGCGCACTGCAGTTGTGCTGCGCGCTAGCCTGTACCTATGGCCTGTACCTTTGGCCTGTACAAACCTTTGCGCGCATTTTGCTAGAATTGCGCGACAAGGTACTCACTTTGACGTCATTTTGACGTCAAAGTGGGTACCCAGTTGAAACTGGGACACAGCTGAGGGGTCAAAAATATCCTGAAATCTTACCACATTTTTGGGGTTTCCTTGGCAACACGACTTTTAAAAATAGGTTTTATGCAGATGATTTTCTGCTGATGAAATTATGCTCTTTTAAATGAACTAACATTTTTTCAGCATTGGGTACCCCCTTTAAAAAGCCAAGCCAACCCGAAACAAAACCTCTAAAAGAAGGTGATTATTGATAAGTGAATAAAACTCGTTTAGGGTTGTTTTTTGGAAAATCCATGGTCACCCGTGTGTATAGGAATTTACACTGACTGCCTAGAGCCCAGACTCTGGGTAAAAAAAAATGAAATAAGTGAATAAATAAATAAATAAATAAATAAATAAATAAATGTCATTCGATGGCCCCGTCGCATCTTGAACAAAGCACTTTACCTCACTACAAAAATTTAATGTGCACCACTCAATATCCGAATTACAGAACCAACACACTAAGAAAAATCATTAGGTTGGTTAGAATATGTACCGACCAACTTTTGGTTTTGAAAATAAGATATATGTAAAATATATGGGATTTTTTTTTTTAAATCAACAGTTGGTCGGTTCATATTTTGACCAACCTAATTTTAACCAAATTTCTGAGACTGAAGATGACGATTTTTTTTTTTGTTTGTTTTTTTTTTTGTTTTGGACATGTACCTTCCTGGAGATAGTCCTGTATGCGCAGAAACTATACAACGCGAAAACTATTTCACACGCATGCACGCACATTATCAGTGGCGAATCGTGGTGGGGGGGGGGGGCAAAACAAAAGTAAATCACTGGACGTTTAATATGAAGACCAACCAAAGAAAGATTCAGTATTTTTTTCTTTTCCCCCAATGGCGTCAGAAATTGGAAGGGGCGCAATTTCAGCGCTTACCCGGGCGCCGTTTTCCGTAGATACACCATGCACTGATGATTATTCTCCTAATCATTTTGACATTTTGCTAACTCCTGTATAGTCTTATCGTTGACACTGGTAATTGGTTCACAAGTTGAATAATCTGACCATAAACTATATCAATATAAGACGTACCATACAACTATACAAAAAACTTTTTTAGAGGGGGGGGGGGGTCTGTTCAAATTAGATAGTAGAACCATAGTGCGACGTGAATTTCGCATCCAAGGTCCCGAACTTTGCATCCCAAGTCGTGAAATTCACGACCCGCGATGCGAAATTCATGACCCGTGGCGCAAACTTTGCATCCCAAGTCGTGAAATTCAGGACTGGGATGCAAAGTTCGCGCCACGGGTCGTGAATTTCACGACTTGGGATGCAAAGTTCAGGACCTGGGATGCGAAATTCACGTCGCACATGACCTGTTGTCGAGCGTACTGGTGGCTTTAATCATGTTAATTGTCCTCTGTTCATTTTTTTTTTAATTCGGACCCGCGTCCCCCCCCCCCCCCGTCCCCCCCCCCCCCCCCGATAATGTCTATACCTCCATAATTATGGCTGGAACCACTATGGACAATCACAAATTTACAATATTGAATTGTAAATTTCTCCATACACTGTCAGTTTTATAGTTTTAATTTAGTTTTGTGCAGAAAACCCTCGAAAAAAATGCCCTATTCTTTTTAACGTGTTCAGTTCAATTCACTTTATTCAATTCAGTTCCATTTAACTTTAACTTTGTGATCCTGGCAAAATGAATATTTTGTGGACCCCCCCCCCCCCCATCTTTTCCTTTTATAATCACTAATTATACATTTACCAGGGAGATGCATTTACTCTCACATAAACACTGTTCATTTCATATGGAGTACAGTCTTGATACAGAGTTAGGTAAAGACAGTCTATGTATCAGTTAGAGCATTACATAACACAGTGGGAGGCTTTTGCGCCCCTTTCCCAGCTGAGAAGACACACCCCCACCTATGGAATGGGAAAGTCTAGAAATCATTTGGGGTTTGCCTGGTCAGGTGATGCCATGTGCCATTCTATACTTTTGACACCATCACCATCACTCTACATCACTAAAGTCTTGTCTCTAGCTATTTACAGGTAAGATAAAATTGATTTCTACCTTGTGATATCCTGATATTTGTATGAAATAAGTTTCATCTATTACTCACCTGCTGGTATTTTGCAATAACACAATATAATCGATAAGATGTATTTTGAGAAATCATATGTTGAGTTGGTTGCATATGAGCATTCCAGTTGATGGTTCGACAGAAGTAACTAAATTTGTATCTTATGCTTTTCTTATTCAAACTGTGACGTTACTGTTATATCAGAGTAACGTAGAATGTTATTGTTTATAAATTAATTGTTGAAGTGAAAGATATAATGATTTGAGTAGTTAGAGAGCTGAAATTGTATATACATACTGGATTATGATTGCAGTGTGAAAGGGTCCTGTACCCCTAGGTTGTGTGTTTCTCATCAATTTGATATTGAATGTGAACGCAGCCCGAGTTGATTTAAGAATAACGCATCTGTTGGGATTCTCATGTATTGTAGTTAAGGTGTCAGTATAAGACGTGAACGGATTTCACATGTAAACTGTGTACACACCGGCGGCTGCTTAATGAGAGATAGTGATAAGGACCATGCGCTTGGACCTCCTGGAGACCACTAATCTCCTCTCTGGTAGAGTTTGTCTAATTAATCAGACCCATTTAGATTGTGTTGGCTATTTTGTACAGTGGCTACATGTATTACCTATGTCAAACAGGACAGAAAATTAGGTTTTGAAAGACTAGAATTTAGAGAGAGTCTGAGAAGTAGAATAGTTGCAGCAGAAAGTGATAATTTTGTTTCAGAGAACAGGTTTGTGTACATGTATTCTAAGCATGGCCTTTTTTTTTTTTTTTTTTTTTTTTTTTTTTGCTGATCTGATAAATTTTGGCTGGACTTTTAAAGAAAGCAGCCATTTGTTTTCCTCTAGAAGCTGCCACCAAAGCAGAGGTTGACAAATTAATTCATGTTTATTATATCTATTGAACAATAATAACTACCATATAATATTGTTGAATCGTATCTTACCATGTTTCACTGATATAGTTTGCTTATTAATATTTTAAAAGGGAAATGATTACATGTAATGACTTGGATTAATAAGCTGATGCTAGATTTATTTTCAAAACTTTGTTATTCACCTAAAATTAGTATCAGAAATAAAATAGCATTTTACTTTCAAGCCAACTAAAATAAACCCTTGCTGTTATGTTGATTGCCAAATAATATACGTTTTAGATTAATATCATGAGGGGATAGTCAGAGATATTTAGATGCAATCATAATGCTTCATGATAGTAGGGTTGAGTTATTTCTTGATTTCATTATACTTTGAATATTACATAGACAGGGATTAAATTGGGAACTGGATCATGAATAAAGAGAATATTGCTTGGATATTGCCTATGAATATGTTATTGTTTTGGTGTTTATGATACGAGTAATAAATGTGCAGTTCTACTTTTGACACCATCACCATCACTCTGCATCACTTGTCTCTCCTCGTGTTTTATTACAGCACTCTATACATGCAGGCGCGCCGGAAGGGTCCCAGCTTTGGGGGCAAACACTCTTGGGGGCCCACCCAAAACCTTTATGGGGGCCCACCTCAAATGCTTACTACCAGCATACAACGTACCCCATAGGCCATATACACCTTCCACCACCCCCCCCCCTCCAAAAAAAGCACCTATCTCCCCCTTCATTCATACATAAAAGGACAAGTATGGCACGCCATAAGGGAATCAATACAAAATATATTTCACTTGAACAAATATATGATTCTTTTTCTCTAAACCATTTCACTCCAGCAAATTTATATTTCACTTCTAAAAAAAAAAATTCCACTTTGCACAAAAATTCATTTCACAGTTTCCACAAAAATATTATTTCACTCTTCACAAAAATATATTTCACTTTCTTCCAAAATACATTCCACTTTTTCACAGAAATATATTTTACTCTTCACAAATATATATTTCACATTTTTGCAAAATTCGTTCCACTTTTCACAGGAATACATTTTACTCTTCACAAATATATATTTCACTTTTTTCCAAAATTCGTTCCACTTTTCACAGGAATACATTTCACTTTTCACAAAACATTTCACTTTTTCACAAAATGTCATTCCACTTTTAAGAAAAAAAAATCATTCCTCTTTCTCTCATACCAAAACCTTTTCACTTTCTGCCAAAAATATGTTCCTCTTATCGATCTTATCGACCTGGGTAAGCTTAACGGCCTTGGCGAGCTTATCTTTGGCTTAGCTAGCTAGCTCATCTACGCGCGTTCAATCGATGGTGTACCTAAAATCCATTCCTCTTCTCTCACCTAAACCATTTCACTTTCTCTCACGAAATCATTTCACTCTGCCAGAAAAATACGTTCCTCTTTTTTCTCGGCCTGCAGGAGGCGCTATTGGCGAGTTTTGCTAGCTTGTTAGCTTGGCGCAGGCTATATCTTTTTGTCATTTGCTTGTTTAGCATCGGTATTGTTTTGTTATTCAGTTTGGTCTGATGGGGCTGAAGGGGGGGGGCGGCTTTGAGGCTGCTGCACTTGATTTTGAAGTTCATTAATACATCCAATTTATGCCGGGATATATGCAGGGTGAACAAGGGATGCTACCTCTACAGGCGAACTTTGATTTTGCTTGTTTTGCCTCTTGGGGCTTGGTGGGGGTTTGGAGTCTTCTGCACATGATTTTGAAGTATGTAAATTTATCAAGGTTTATGCAGGGTGAATGATGGATGCTGCTTCTCCCGTTGGTCTGGCAAAGCTATATAGCTGAGGGAGGGGGGTAAGTTTCTGCACATGATTTCGAATATTCTGCATTAATGTAGCGCCTAAGCTTTCTCTCTGAAATGTGTCTAAGCGCTTTCGAGAAATATCGTTACCCCGGTCATCGGATTCATGCAAGCTTGCCCGCACACAATGTATGCACCTTTCTGCACAGCATTAATTCCGGCCAGTCGCACTCACATTGCTAAACAAATCACAATGGCCGTCGCATCTTACCGGTTATACCACTTAATGGGTGAAGAGTGGCAAATGTACGTAAATTCATATCTTGCAGAAGGACACCCCGGACATTGTGGCTCAAGTAAGGATACTTATCCACTGGACCACAGCATCTCTTCTATGCATTTTTTTTTTTTTTTTTTTTTTTGGGGGGGGGGGGGGCTTGAATTCTCATGAAGTAAAACTCTATGCAAGCCAAATGGAGGAAGAGGCAGGGAGGGGGTGTCACGGCATATTATTGTTACCAAAATGTGCAGGGTATTGTAATTCCTCGCAAAACTTGCCGCCCGATTCATTAGATGCAATAATATCACTACCATAATTATGATTATATTCATGAATAGAATTGGTTTAACATCAGATGGAGACGCAAGATGCAAACCAATTATTTTGTTTTGTTAAAATGTGTAGGCCTATAATAGATGGCATATACAATAAGGCCAACAATGCGAGCGAGCGCTTCCATTTTGTCCTTTCTTATATCTTTCCTTTTCTTTCTCTGTCTTTTCTTTTCTTTCCCATTTTTCTTTTTTTCCCCTGCCAAATATTTGGGGGCCGGGCCCCCGGCCCCGGTTCCCCCGACCATGAGTGTTGCAACTTGTCGATTGCTTCCAGTTCTACTCCAGTTCAAATGTCCATTTTATTGTGGCAGTGGCCCAGACGCGGTTCTGTGAATTTTTCTAAATTGGGGTGGGGGAGTACACTGGCAGCTTCAGGGATCGCAATGAATTTAAATTCAAAATTTAAATTTAAAATTAAAATTAATTGATTTAAATCAAACCCTTCAGAAACATTCCCAATCTAAAAACATAACAGAACATAATAACAAAAAACGGACATAAAACATAAACACTGAACAAAACAGAAAATGAGAATGCATTTCTAATTACATTCTGAGAATAGCACGATTGAGAGAGAGAGAGAGAGAGAAACACCCACGACCTGCACGAGCTGATTCAGAATATAATAAAACAAACTGTCTTCGGACTCTTTACACATACATGTATTTATAATGAAGATATGACACAGATCATACAGATTGTGATGCATAACAAAACATAATGAATATCTGAGAAATGCATGTACATAACAACCTGTATTAAAATAAAACGCAGAAATTAGGTTAGAATAACTACTGAAAATTATCTACTTATATTTCTCCTTATGACTTGCATTCCATGTTGCACACAACCACCCCCTTCTTCCAACTGTATACAAACCAACAAGATAACTTCGATCATGCAAAGAGAATTTGTTTATCATACCTCAAACAAAAACATATGGCGAACGCTCATTTGCTCATGCTGCATCAGTTTTATGGAATAACCTCCCAAACTCTCTGAGAAACATCAACGCGATAGAGAAGTTTAAATCTGCACTTAACATTCAAAACATATCTTAGTCTAACAAAGTAACAGTGACCTATCTTTTAATCATGTCTTTCCCTTTTCTCTCTCTTAGAGCGCATAGGGACCTACTTATGCGCTATATAAAATCTGTACATTATTATTATTATCATTATATCTTGCATAAAGTTTTACTTCATGAGAAATCAGCCAACAAAATTTGCATAGTAGAGGTGCTGTGACCCAGCCATATATCAAATTATTATTAATCTTAATTAATTGAAATTAGTATTGATGGCAGGAAACTCTATTCAGAGCCATTATTCAAATGGCTCTGTTCTTCCTAGAGGTCCAGAGAAAGAAAGAAAAAGTAATGAACAAAAAAAAAAAAAAAACACAAAACATGACATTACCACAAATTTAACTGAAAGTAACATAAACAGAATAAAAGAATTCGTGTAAACAAAACCCAGTGACCTTACGCTAATGCGGCCCTATTCCTAACCTTCATATTACATGTATGTCCAACGTACCCACCCCCCCCCCCCCCTCCTCCATTCCTGAGATGCACCAAAATTTGCCACTCTCTGGTGATGATTTGTTTAGCATTGTGAGTTCGACTGGCCGGAATTAATGCTGTGCAGAAGGTGCATACATTGTGTGCGGGCAAGCTTGCATGAATCCGATGACCGGGGTAATGATATTTCTCTAAAGCGCTTAGACACATTTCAGAGAGAAAGCTTAGGCGCTACATTAATGCAGAATATTCAAAATCATGTGCAGAAACTTACCCCCCCTCCCTCACCTATATAGCCTTGCCAGACCAACGGGAGAAGCAGCATCCATCATTCACCCTGCATAAACCATGATAAATTTACATACTTCAAAATCATGTGCAGAAGACTCCAAACCCCCACCAAGCCCCAAGAGGCAAAATAAGTAAAACCAAAGTTCGCCTGTAGAGGTAGCATCCCTTGTTCACCCTGCATATATCCCGGCATAAATTGGATGTATTAATGAACTTCAAAATCAAGTGCAGCAGCCTCAAAGCCGCCCCCCCCCCCCCCCCTTCAGCCCATCAGACCAAACTGAATAACAAAACAATACCAATGCTAAACAAGCAAATGACAAAAGATATAGCCTGCGCCAAGCTAACAAGCTAGCAAAACTCGCCAATAGCGCCTCCTGCAGGCCGAGAAAAAAGAGGAACGTATTTTTCTGGCAGAGTGAAATGATTTCGTGAGAGAAAGTGAAATGGTTTAGGTGAGAGAAGAGGAATGGATTTTAGGTACACCATCGATTGAACGCGCGTAGATGAGCTAGCTAGCTAAGCCAAAGATAAGCTCGCCAAGGCCGTTAAGCTTACCCAGGTCGATAAGATCGCTTTAGGCCGAGATAAAAGAGGAACATATTTTTGGCAGAAAGTGAAAAGGTTTTGGTATGAGAGAAAGAGGAATGATTTTTTTTTTCTTAAAAGTGGAATGACATTTTGTGAAAAAGTGAAATGTTTTGTGAAAAGTGAAATGTATTCCTGTGTAAAGTGGAACGAATTTTGGAAAAAAGTGAAATACATTTTTGTGAAGAGTAAAATGTATTCCTGTGAAAAGTGGAAAGAATTTTGGAAAAAAGTGAAATATATTTTTGTGAAGAGTAAAATATATTTCTGTGAAAAAGTGGAATGTATTTCGGAAGAAAGTGAAATATATTTTTGTGAAGAGTGAAATAATATTTTTGTGGAAACTGTGAAATGAATTTTTGTGAAAAGTGGAATGTTTTTTTTTAGAAGTGAAATATAAATTTGCTGGAGTGAAATGGTTTAGAGAAAAAGAATCAAATATTCATTCAAGTGAAATATATTTTGTATTGATTCCCTTATGGCGTGCCATAGACAAGTGTATAATTTTTTTGAATTGAGAATATACCGTTATCAAAAACTGTTTCCCATCTTCTCTCATCGTTAGTACTGAAACATGATTACATGTATTTGTTCACCGCTTCTAGCATGGTAGGATGGCGTGAGAGAGGAGACCAGGCATGGCAATATGCCATGAATGGCATAATGGTAAATTTTGGTGATGGGGCCGACACCCTTTGCCCGAAAATATTCAGTTTCACAACTTCGTCCGCGCGAGCGAAGCGAGCTCCCAATTTTTTTTTACAATTTTGGTGTTGAAAATGTTACAGAAATTTCATATTCCGGCATCGCCCAAATAATTATGAAAAAATACGGGCTCCCTTATACCAATATAATGAGGATACTGAGAAGGGGAGCAAAATACTCGTAGAAAGGGTTTACGGTTCACCATGTGGTAAGTCCTAAAGGACTACAGATAAAGTGGATAGAGATGGAGGTGAAATAGAGAGGCGAGAAAGTAGGAAAGTTGGAGGGCAGAGTATCTTTCGAAAACTGGGTGAAGTCCTAAAAAGGACTGAGTAGTATAAGGTTGTCTTGGACGTCATGACGTCATAACCTATATTTAGACATGACGTCATACTGTCTTGAACGTCATGACGTCATACCCCTAACCCTAGACATGACGTCATACCCCTAACCCTAACCCTACCCTAACCCTAACCCTAACCCTAGATAGATGACGTCAGATGACGTCATGCATCCATGACGTCAACTCATTTGCATACATGACATCATAGTTGAAAACTGAAACATGACGTGATAAGATTGTGAAATAGCCAAGGAGGATGGTGAAAGAGGGGTGTGTGCATGTATGGACAGGCGATGGACAGGATGGGACATGAAGAAAAGTAGGGTGAAAAACAACAGGGGGAAACGTTATAAAGGGGGGAAGAGTAGCCCCGTGTTTCATCAGAACATCGTCGGCATAGGATATACACGGAGAAGAATTAACACGAAGTCAAGGGAAAAACGAAATCATGGCGGGATATTACAAGTATAACGACTCGTCTTTATCATCGTCCGAAGACAAAAAGGTAGAAGAGCGCCATGAGTCAGACATGATATATTCTGAAAACCCGTTGTTGATTGCCGATGACCAGCTGTACAGGGAAACACAGTTTTACAGCAGAAACCGTGAGCAAGACAAGGCTGAGCAGAAAGGAGGGGTGGACCCTTCCTGTAAAAAGTTAAAACCGTCCAATCACAAGAGAGCTGGCCGAGATGAGGCGGGATCTATGGGGTGGACACAGCCACACCGTGACATAGATGGTGACGTGGAATCGGAAATCCTCTTCAAATGCCCAATCAGCTTAAAGCAAGACCGTCCGAAATACGTGGTGGTAAAGACGTTCCGCAATAACGTGTACGTGGACATCCGAGAATACTTCGAGAAACACAACGAAACCCTACCAACGAAAAAGGGCGTGACTTTGAACACGGCAGAATTCAGAGCATTGTGTAAAGAAACCGCGGAAATGCACAAGATCATCCAAAGCCAATGTAAGACCCATTAAGTTCTAAGTAAGTATATCCGTCGAGTGTTTATGCAAAGCCTAACGCTCCCTTCCCAAGGTGATTAACCCAGCAGGGTAAAGAGTATACCGACCCATCGTTACGTAACGCATCGACAAGATCCAGAATTAAAATATTGACCAAATGGGTAGGCTTCTTTCGTAACTATGTACTTGATAATGAACCTCCGTCCTTTTAAATAATTCCAATAAAAAATATTAGTGCGTATTAGAACTTAGAATTAACGCATCGGCAAGATCCAGAATTAAATATTGACCAAACGGGTAGGCTTCTTTCGTAACTATGTACTTGATAATGAACGTCCGTCTTTTTAAATAATTCCAATAAAAAATATTAGTGCGTATTAGAACTTAGAATTAACGCATCGACAAGATCCAGAATTAAATATTGACCAAACGGGTAGGCTTCTTTCGTAACTATGTACTTGATAATGAACCTCCGTCCTTTTAAATAATTCCAATAAAAAATATTAGTGCGTATTAGAACTTAGAATTAACGCATCGACAAGATCCAGAATTAAATATTGACCAAACGGGTAGGCTTCTTTCGTAACTATGTACTTGATAATGAACCTCCGTCCATTTAAATAATTCCAATAAAAAATATTAGTGCGTATTAGAACTTAGAATTAACGCATCGACAAGATCCAGAATTAAATATTGACCAAACGGGTAGGCTTCTTTCGTAACTATGTACTTGATAATGAACCTCCGTCCTTTTAAATAATTCCAATAAAAAATATTAGTGCGTATTAGAACTTCGAATAAAGATGAGCTGCTTAACTAAACAGGGGCAAATTTACCGGGGTATTAAGGGTACAGGATTGAATGGAGAGGAAGGGTATATAAATCCGTAAAATATCGTACGGTACCTTACATTGTCTTCCAACCTTAACCTTGGGGTTAGCACGGGTGGCTGAAACCATTATTTCAATTATCTAGAGTTAAATTCAGAATGGGTGATACAACATTCCCTTCATCTACGCCACGCAGTGCGGCACTTAGAGAAAATCTTCAAAATCTGCTATCTAATTTATTCGATCTCACACTTTCTCAAATACAACCTCTAGTGAACAGAACTGTCAACGATGTTCAGGACCTTGTCCAACATCCACCCGAAATTCAGCCTCTTTCAAGTCAAACCTCAACATCGGTAAGTGAATGCAACGTTTCTTTATGTAATTTTGTAAGAGATGTGGGTCGTAGGTACAACCCCGCTAGTCACGGAGGTCATGCAGCTTCTAGAATGGAAAATCAAAATGTTCATTGGTCCGATGACGATGACTTTGTCATGCCTAATCCTGATGCACATAGAGGTAAAAAGCGACAGGGCGCTCCTCCTCTAAAAAGCGACGTTTCAAAATCAAAACATCCTAAATTAACGCTCAAACAAAAAAGGAAACCAAAAAGAGCAAAACGATCAAAACAAACTGTCGATATATCACGGTTGCAAGTACCAGAACCCGAAAGAGCCCATGCCGATGGGAATATCCCCACCCCTTCTTATCGTCCTGTAGGGTCTCAAATTCGAGACGATCACGTTCCATCGCATCACACCTACTCTTGTTTTCCATCGGACGATGGAAATAGGCACGTTCCCTCTCCAAAAGGAGACCTTCCAAATCCCCCTAAACCTAAATCCGTTCTCAGAAACAGGCTAAGAAGAGTAAAGCGATCAAAACACCCCGATAATTCATGTTCAAATTTGCCAACCACAGAGCTTGACAGTTCAAATTGGGATATTCCCGCCCCTTCCCATCACACAGGGCCTGGAAGTCAGTACGTGTCCACACACGTTCCACCTCCTCACGTCAATTTTTATACTTCATCGGACGATGAAGATGAAATTCATGCTCCGAAAACGAAATCGCCCCTACAAAGAGGTGGCGGTGGAATCGAACCAAATTCGGGAAAGGGTGGGAAGCGCAAAGCTAAGAAAAAACATGTAGAGCCCATGGATTCATCGCCCAATGAGTCTTCCAGTCCATCCATGTCTGACCATTCTAATTCAGATTCTGAAACGCCTACATGGAAATTTATAGATTCCCGCATATCCAATCGGTTTGGTGTTCGAGAATCCTGGTACGATTTTGACGGGGATCTTCGGAATCATACCTCTGTGACCGATGTACTGAGATATATCGCATCCTCGCTCGAGGAATTGAAAAATCTCTTATTAAGAGGAACGTCGCAAAGAGATTACGTGCGCTTAGTCCTTGTTTCGGAACATCTAAACACACCTATCGCTTTCCCTTGGTCCTTGGTTAGGGATTTTAATATAAGCGCCATCCTCGAGCGCATTGAAAGGGTGCTGAACAGTAATCAGGACTTTATGTTAAACCCAGGGTTCACCATCCGTTTCCATCATGTGATTAACCCTGCTGGGGGTTACGTGAGAAAAATGGACGGTCTGCCCGATTATGAAGCTTGCATCAGAAAGTCTTCTATCATCACTATCCCCTCTACCGCCGAAGATAAAACATGCTTCGCTAATGCAATTGTGATTGCTAGATACTTTGTAAACAATGACCGCACCTATAAGCTTTGGTCGCGTAATGACCGCAGGCCTACCCAAGGGCTGAAAAAAGAGGCTGCAAAACTCCATGAGCTGGCGGGTGTTGCGTTAGGAGAAGTAGACTCGAGCCAGTATGCAAAATTCCAAGAGGTTCTGCATCCCGAATACAGATTAGTTATCTACAGAGGGCGTAAAAGTCATGCCATGATTTACGCAGGCCCCCCTGCTGACAAAACACTTTACCTGTACCTTACCGAATCCGGGCACTACAATGTCATTAGAAACATGTCCGCATTTTTATGTGTGAAAAACTTCTGTAAAAAGTGTCTCGAAGTGTTTAACGATCCACGTCATCATGACTGTTGTGAAATCTGTGCCGATTGCTTTTCAAAAAACTGCGATCGTAACGATCCAGCCAAACACGCGCCTCGCACTTGTGCAAGCTGTAATATGGTATTTCTTACCGAGCGCTGCTTTCAATTGCATAGCGTTACCCTCTTCAAAAACTCCACAGCCTGTAAGACCAAAAATAAATGCCTAAAATGCGAGCGCGTTTTCGACAGCGAGGTGTCTCCCGGTCACATTAAAGACCATGACTGTTCCCAAATATTTTGTAGGACATGCAAAGACTACGTCGACGGGTCGACTCACGAATGTTACATGAAAGTGACAAAAGAAAGTCCTTATTACATTCCGTCCGAGAAAGATGAAATGATAGAGGAAATTATGAAGAAAAAGAAAAAGAAAAAGAACAAATCCAAAACAAAGAAAGCTGGGGAGGGGAAAGACGGGGAAGAGAAGGAGGAGGAGGAGGAGAAGGACGATTTGCCCCCGGGGAAAAAATATATATTTTTTGACTTCGAGTGCACCCAAAATACAGGGTCCCATGTTCCCAATCTCGTTCATGCCACGTGGGAATGTACCAACTGCATGGATGGGTTAACCCCCCCTGATGAAGACGGCTGCGAGTATTGCGGTGTAGAAGGTGAAAGGGAGATTACTTTCCAGGGAAGGGATACTTTAGAAAATTTTTGCAGCTGGTTATTCTCAGAGTTGAACAGTGATGCAATCGCTATTGCACACAACAGCAAGGCCTATGACTCCTATTTTCTACTTAATCACCTCATTAGTAAAGGAATTATTCCTGATGTCATCATGAATGGGGGGAAGATCATGAGTCTACGCACTCAAGACCCCAACATTGTTGTGAAGGATAGTCTTAATTTCTTCCAAATGGGATTGGCAAAATTACCAAAGACATTCGGGATCAAAGAATTGAAAAAAGGGTTTTTCCCGCATTTCTTCAATGTAGCAGAAAATGAAAATTACGTAGGTCCACTTCCTGATAAGAAATATTACGGCACTTCATCCATGATGAAAAACACTCTAAAAGAATTCAATGAGTGGTATGATAATATCCCCAAAGACTACGTCTTTAATTTCCAAAATGAAATTCTGGAATATTGTAAAAGTGATGTCAAAATACTGCACGAAAGCTGCAGGATATTTAGAGCCCATTTCAAAAAGATAAGCCATACGGACACCAATCCTGGCGGTATCGACCCGTTTCTGCATAGTCTTACGCTGCCTAGCGCTTGCAATTTGCTGTTTCGGACAAATTACCTAAAACCGGATACCATTGCGCTTATTCCGCATGATGGATACAGCAACCCAAAGCGCCATTCACTGAAAGCGGGCGAGTGGTTACATTTCAAAGCTCAAACATTAGGGATTGAGATACGGCACGCGTTTAACGGCGGTGAGCGTAAAATTCACGGTCGCTATGTGGACGGATACAGGGAGGACGGTGAGACCAAACACATCTATGAATTTTTAGGTTGTTATTATCACGGTTGTAATGTCTGCTTTAAACCCACCACCGTTAACAAACGATGTAACAAAAGAATGGGAGTTTTGTATAATGATACGATGCATAGGATAGAAATATTGAAAAAAGCCGGATATTCTGTGGACTTTGTATGGGAACACGATTGGGATAGGGAGAGGATTAGGGCAGAGGTGTACCCCCACATCAAAAATCTTGCTGAAAATTTCAAAGATCCACTCAATCCGCGTGACTCTTTTTTTGGAGGGCGTACCGACGGCTGTAACCTATTCTACAAAGTAAAGCCTGATGAAAAGATATTGTATTACGATTTCACTAGTCTATACCCTTATATAAATAAGCTTGGAAAATACCCCTTGGGTCATCCCCGCATCCTACATAGTGATTTTCCCCCTGTTGAACAGATATTTGGGCTGGTTCAATGTGAAATAATACCCCCCCAAAATTTGTACCATCCTGTGCTCCCTTACCGTTCCTCTGGCAAGCTCACCTTTCCTCTTTGCGCAGCGTGTGCAGAATCACTCAACCAAAACCGGTGCACACATTCAGACAGCGAACGCAAATTAAATGGAGTTTGGGTGTCGGAAGAGCTAAAAAAGGCTTTGGAAATGGGATATTACGGTCTGCGCATGCGCGAGGTGTGGCATTTCGATCGTTCTAGCCAGTATGATGAAGCAACAAAATCAGGCGGGCTTTTTGCGGAATATATCGATGCCTTCATGCAGTTAAAACAGCAAGCGTCAGGGTACCCTGCCGATGTGAAGACGCCTGCAGAAAAAGATAGCTACATCAAAAAGTACTACGACCATGAAGGAATTTTGCTCGACCCTAAAAAGATTGAAAAAAATCCAGGGCTGCGCGCCATTTCAAAACAAATCATCAATGTACTCTGGGGAAAATTTGCAGAACGCGATAATTTGAGGCAGACGCGTTATATGACTACCTCCGCAGAATTGCTTCAACACTTCAATGATGACTCCATTACAGTGCACGATATTCTGGTCATGAATGAGATGGTACAGGTAAATTTCACATGCAGTGAGGGGTTTGTGGACCAAAATGTAAATACCAATATTATCGTGGCGAGTTTCACCACTGCCCTGGCTAGGTTAAAACTCTACTCTATTCTGGAGATGCTCGGTGATAGGGTCTTATATCACGATACAGATAGTGTGGTGTTTAGAACAAATCCCTCTCTGGAACCCTCTGATCCTAAGACGGGTGATTATTTAGGTGAATTAACCAATGAAATCGACTCGGCCAATGATGAATATATCGATACATGGCTATGCGGGGGCCCAAAAAATTATAGTTACAAAACCAATAAAGGAAATACAGTATGTAAAGTCAGAGGGTTTACCCTTAATGACGCCAATTCGGTGGTCATCAATCATGAGACATTAAAAGAGCTCATACAATCGGAAGATGAAACAAAACGTACAATTTACGAATCCAAAATTGTACGCGACACTGAGACTAAGACAATTCATACCGTTGAGAGAAAAAAGGATTATCGAGTCGTTTTCACGAAAAGGGTTCGAGTGGGGGATGGTACTAAAACCTTGCCGTACGGTCACGAAGACATACTTTAAGTAAACAAATCACTTGAGGGCTATTTATACTCCGTTCAGGTCTTTCGTTTAACATTTCATTTGTAGACGTCGGGACATGAAGGTAGTGCTTATCTAGGCTTTGTAGAGATGGATATCAATACATTTTTTCGTATAAGACGTAATTTCATTAGAAGCATACCAAAAAATACACTAGCCATGAATCTGATTGTCGGCGTCCTGCTGATGCTTATTTTTATCCTACGTTTTTCTCTCGACGTATTGCTTGCGAATCAATTCGCAAGCAATAGTACAATGACATATTCGTATTTAAACGCTACCCTTCCCGAAGAAAGCTTCAGTAGTTCATTTTCCGTAGAATGAAGGGTCACTCGTTTCATGCGGTCTGCTAAGTATAATTACACACGTAGAGTATAATGTATTAATTTATTTTTGATATATATATATATATTTAAGGGATTAAGGAATTATTATACCCACATCTCTGAAGTTAAAATAACGTTGCATTCGCTTACTTGTGTTTTGTCGTATAATTTTCGTATAATAATATCATTTGCATATCATGGATGTTCGACTGAAACATCCCTTTACTATGTGCGTAGTTGGGCCAACATTTTCGGGTAAAACCGTTTTTGTTAAAAAATTGTTGAAAAATATTCCCGCTATGCTCGACCATACACCTGAAAGAATTGTATGGTTTTACGGTGAATTTCAAAACGAATACGTCACAATGATGAATACCATTCCAAATATTCAGTTTCACGAAAACTTACCCGAAGATTTTTACGAATTTACCAATAACGCCAAACCTACCCTATTTATCATCGATGACTTGATGGATGCTGCGGGTGATAATAAAAAGGTTGCCGCACTGTTTACGAAGGGGTGTCATCATAGAAACGCGAGTGTGATTTATATCACCCAGAATTTATTCCATAAAGGGAAAGAGTCGAGGGCAATTTCACTCAACACGCAGTATTATACATTATTTAAGAATTGTAGAGATAAAATGCAAATTACATGTTTAGGCAAACAGATGTACCCAGGTCGAGGCAAATATTTTCAGGAAGCTTACATCGATGCTACCAAGGAGAAATACGGTTACCTTTTCATAGATCTAAAACCAGACACACCCGAGGCCTTTCGTCTTAGGACAAACATCTTTCCAGGAGAAACGCAGTTCGCCTATGTCCAGAGACTATAAAATGTTCGTCTCCCATCGTTACTCTTTTATTACTTAAAGATGTCCCGCCGCATCAAGACGCACGCTGTTCTTCTGAAGACCTTGGCCCACTGTACAACTAAGCAGCGGAAAGCGTTACTGAAAACGGCCGATAAGGGACTCATAGACGCTATATGTGAGTGCATCGTGAACGTGCTCAACGGTAACATCAAACTTTCACCCACTCACAAACGTTCACTGTCCAAGCATAAGCATCATCTACGGAAACTTTCCGACCGTCGAACCTCGCTCAGAGAGAGGAAGCGGCTTCTTACACAGCGTGGCGGTTTCCTCTTACCTATGCTGATGAGGCTCGTTGTACCAGCCGTGGGAGCACTCGCTAACGCTTTTACCGGGAAGAAATCATAGACAATCATGGAACATGTACGTAAAATGGTGCTTGTTCCACCCACCATGCTGCAATCCATGCAGCCTGTTCCATCTTCATCCACGCAGCATCCCGTAGATGAATTGGACGAAAAGATGCGTTTGATTTTAGAAAGGAGAGACTTGAACGTTCATGATAAGGCTATCATGTATTCGCAGTATTTACAGAACTTTTTAAAGACTGTTGACGCATCTAAAAAATCAATTCCCATCGAAGTTCGCGATGTTCAACCCTTAGACCAAGAAGACGATACACCAGTGCAGACCCCCGGTATACCTCGTGGGAAGGATCCCGAGCCCCAGTCCGATCCTCTTGAACTCGAAATAATGCAGCACATTCCCAAGTCTTTCGCAAATCGTGCACATCAACTCATACAAAAACTAAAGATGAATCCCAACATTGGGTGGACCTCTTCAGGCCAAGTTGTCATCCAAGGACGGCCCGTTCGCGGGAGCAACATTTGCGACTTAATGTACGACATATTCCGCGAGCGTCGAGGCTATGTACCCAGCGGTAGTGAACAATTCATGCGAGTACTGGCTGAAATGAACATTCCCGAAACGATGATGAGCAACCCTAAAAGAAGGCAGGATCTTCAACGCTGGAAGCGTGCGGGCCCTTTGCTGGAGGGGGAAAGTCTGGTAGATCAAAATGAAAAGGTACCCGCCCGGCCTAGTACATCTTCAAAAAGTAAAAGAGAACGTGACAAGCCGATTGAAAGTGCCCCTTTAACTAAAAAGTGGGTAAATTTTTAGATGAAAAGTAATGGTTTCAGTCACCCCGTGTCAAATTTACATGACATTATTTGTATGTATACTCTGTCATTTTCAAATTCTAGTGATATATTGGTTTCGTACACAGTATTTATTTTTCTTGTTTGAGGCTTTATTTCTCTAAATGAATGTCAAATTGGTAAAATGGCCAATGAGCAAATGACAAAACGGCCAAATGAGCAAATGGGTAAATGTCGAATTGACAAAATGACCGAATGATCATTTTTTTAAAATGTTTATTTCGACGTGGTATGTTTATTTTTTTTTCATTTAACCTTATGCACATAGTTGTTGAAGTGTATATATGTAATGTAGCTTTTAAGTTCTAGTATTAGGCCTCTTGTAACGATTGACCATCTTAACGGGAAAATGTCAAATTGTCTAAATGATCCGTGAAGTGTTAATCTACCATTCCATTGAGTTATGTATAATTGATAAAAAAAAAAGGAAACATATTCATAGTTTTTGTAAATTTCGATGTGACACGTCTAGCATCTAGAAATAGCAAATAGTCAGTGTTGTAGAGTAAAAATAATTTATAGTCGGTGCTTGATCATTATTTTGTAGTGTTAATTCGAAGATTCGAAAATAGATTTTTCAATCTAAATAAAGCATGTATAAAAGACAACGAGGAAAGACACTTTGCACAAGAAATGTTACATGGATGTAAACTTTATTAATCGAATATTAAAGTGCACATTTACAAGGTAATTGCGTTCACTGTTCCATCTTTGTACATTGTTCGTGAAATGAAAAATACAAAAGTCGCACATAGTAGTCGAGAAATTAAAACGTGAGAAAGAAAGAGAAAGAGAAAGAGAAAGAGAAAGAGAGAGAGAGAGAGAGAGAGAGAATGACAGAGTGTCAAGTTGGCGAGATAAAGAGAGGGGGAATGAAAGAGAGAGAGGGGAGAATAAAAGACGAATGAAAGAGAGAGGAGAATAAATAAATGTAAATTATACAGAGAGAGGAAAATGGATAAATATTAAGCATATGAGAGAGGAAAATGTAAAATTCAAGATATCAATATAGAATGAGGGAATCAACTTGGAGAGAGAGAGAGAGAGAAGATTATAAGCTCAAGTTTACAAAGAGATCTCAACAGTAAAACTAAATTTCTAAACTTTTTACAACAGATTACAAATTGATTTTTTTTAAACATCGTCTTATTACATTCATTGCTCGTAGAATTTATACCCAAGTGCAGATAATAGAATCTGTTTGATGATCATTTCCATAGGCGATAAGACAATGGTGCTAAAGATGGACCTCCCGATCTTCGAAACTTCGAGCAATTTGAGAGAGAGTGAATGAATAGTCATGCGTGGAAAGGGATGAATTAAACTTGTGATTAAACCACAGGTTGACTCTTTTATCATTTTCGACTAGATCATGCCCAAATACCTTTACTATATCTTTCAATTTCTTTCCTTCGCAACGTTTAATCAAATAATAGATACAATACTGTCCACACACTGTAGAAAATGTTCCTTGAAGTCTTTTAGTATTAAAGTCCCACGTGTTGGAGAAATCGTCCAGAAACTGTTTCAAGTCCCGGCTGTAGAATGATGGGGAATTCCCGTACGAGTCGAAAAATTCACCATGATTACCGCTAAAATAGAACGCCATCCAATGAGACCCCGGTTTATCGCTTGTATCAGCATTCACGACGTAGCAATGTTTATTCCCTTCCGAAACACGCGGTAATTTGTCCAATGCAAACACCCCTCTAAAGTAGCCCTTGCTGTTTGGATGGTGGTTGAGAACGTGGGCGATCTGGTGTGTATCCATAGGGGCCTTTACAGCGATCTTTCAGTTAGTTTGTGTACAATCGCTCGTTTGTTTTCAGGTTGCCGAAAGATAAAGTACTCCTCCTTTTCTTCTCACCCTTTGAAATCGTTGATGACGTTTCTGCTTCTATCGATCTGAATGAGGCCCTGTGATTCAGAATATACTATACAGTTTACGGTGTTGGGTAGAGCCACGTCAAATCCTACTTCGAGTCGTACATTACCCTCCTTTACAAGATTCAAATGGCATCCATCGCTTAAATCAGGAGTGAGATCAAACGCATAGAGTGTGTATCCTTGGGCATATTCTTCTCTATTTATAGCTATCCCACGGTCTGAAAATAAACGACTGGTCCCCATAAATAAAGTGTTGTAAGCTTCTATGTAGTTCTGACTCTTTCCTTCTTCGAAACAGGGGCGCAGTGGCCTCATGGGTAGGGGTTCTCCGTCGACGGTGACTGAAATATAATTTAGCTTATAATGCTTGAAATTGTAGGGGTTTTTCCCATAGCTACCATTGTAGGCGTCGTTATCCACAAACCCAATGATAATCCGATTAGGGATCTGCCCCAGGAATAGGTTGTCTTTATTGACCGACATATTCCCGGCAGGTATAGTGAAGGAGCGTACATCCACTTTGTTGACGGGGTATTTGGCGGGAGAATTCTCCAGTCCTTTGGCATGTGACAGCATCACGGAAGGGTTGACTTTCACTCTTCTAACGTAGAGGGTAGCTTTCTCAATCACGACTTTGTACTTTAATGTAGGGTGTGAAGTTAGCAAACAGAATGCATCCTTGTTTCGGTTAAGTTTGATTTTAACATCCACTCCGGGAATCATGAGTCTTTCTTGAAAGAAGATATCCCCGTGCAAGGGTCCCAATAACGATACAGTTTTACTTTGACTCGTGAATCCCTGTCTCATTTTCAACCCGTCGTTCCCTTCCCCAAGGGGTAAGAGAGGGTCCACCACATCCAGTTTTCCCGCCTTGTCCTTGTAGAAGAGCTGCTGGGTCATCTGAGATGACATCGCATCGTTTCCATAGTGAGTTAGCACATCAATGTATGCTCTGTAGGCATTCGTGTTGGATGGCTGCGACACGAGGGTCTCATTCAGCTTGACATCTACCTGGCTGAAAAGCGAGGGAAGAAAGAGATTGACGGGGCCAACTGGGGCATCCTCCGCTAGATCTGTGTTATCAGGATTGACTACTTTTGCGAGGACGTGGAGCATCGTTTGTGAAAGGTCCATGTATTCTTCCGCGGTTCCAGCCAAGTTAAACTCGATGGGTCCTGAATCGGTTATGTTGCTGACGGGGTGGTATTCTACCCAAGGCCCTTTGACGATACTCATCTGTGTGTAGGGTATGGAAAACAAGTCTAATTCTGACTTGCAGCAGATGCCGCTCTTTTCATGAAGCAGTGACATGATTGGTGGGGTGGACGGTGTGATATGTGTTTAATCGAAAATATCAAGACGACGTCTTTTCGCAGGTGATCTCTCAGCTCGAATGAGCCGTTTTCTCCCTCGTTGTTTCTTTTTAACTAGAAATACACGGGCTCCGCCAGCTTGGGTTTTCTTTTTGACACCACTTATAGCCTTATGTGCCAGGCGTTTTCCCGCTTTTTTAACGTTTCTTTTGGCGACAGTTTTCAAGGATTTCCCGTTCAGCGTGTCCTGAACAATGTCCATCCCCGTGGTTAAAGCTTCTTTTCCCAGGGCCATTGCCCCCCTTTTTAGCAAAGGTGTGGCGGTTCGAAACAAACCTCTCACAAGACTTCCAAGGCCATGTCCTCGTTGCATGACTGCTCCTCTAAAAACAGGAATGCCCGCCCCACGCTGATGTGTATAGATAGGCGTATGGCTGACAGTAGTCCTTCCCAATGTTCTCACGTGCACCATCGTCGAATTTCTGTAGATCACGGTAAACCGGCAGAGCGCTCACGGAAATGTAGTTTCACTACCACCTTCCCACGTTCAAATGGAACAACATCCCCCGTCTCAGTGGTTAATATAATGTCTATAGTTTCAAAATTATATATCTTTAGAGGGACGTAATGAGGAGCTACGTAATTTTTAACAATATTATCGTGCCTCTTGTTATTGGTCAGAGCAATGGTTCTGAGGAGAGGGACGGCTGCATCACCGACGTATTGCGATTGTACAATATCTGAATACAGGTAGAATGTATGAAACTGCATGTGTACATCCATAGGCATAGGGCTATTTGTCGATTCCGTGAGCCGGCATTCTCCATCGAATCCTAATATTCTCGCGAGATAGCAGGATATGACAATTTCCATGCGTTCTCTTATTTCTACATAACAGCGCC
Source organism: Echinometra lucunter (assembly GCA_029962745.1). Taxonomy (NCBI): domain Eukaryota; kingdom Metazoa; phylum Echinodermata; class Echinoidea; order Camarodonta; family Echinometridae; genus Echinometra; species Echinometra lucunter. The sequence goes on along the minus strand of CM057167.1, from coordinate 1,598,776 downwards.
TTGATCTCTTTTTGTAATAGAGTCCCGTCTTAGCGCGAATATTCTCGGGTAAGACGGAATTAATGGTTTCACACAATTCCTCCCCTGAAACATAGTATCCAGACGGTACATAGACCATGTTCGTCAAAGGAACATTGACGTCCATCCCTCCATCCGATGTTTCATCGACGGTGTAAAACTTGAGCCAGTTTTCCCCTTCTCTCACATTGTACCACGTGTTTTGAAACTGAATTTCAGCTAAGCCAACCTCATAATCTTCACTCAGCGTTAAAGGTCTGTGCAGTTTTGTGGTGTATTGACAGGTCTTATTATTTGGAAAATAACGAAGTGAACTATTGCTCGGCAACGTGACGTAAAACTGTGAACCCATCATGCCCAACCTTTTCTTTTCGGTTCCAGAACAAAAATGACCGATGTTCCATGGACAGACTATTTTTAAAGACCTTCAATTTGATCTACCCAGCTGTCGAAATCTTTGCCGTAACCTTTCCAACGTACTAGATATTGTTTCTTTCCCTTTTTCTTTCGCGTTTTTAATACCTTATCCACGGTAAACAATTCGTCCTCTGACTTGGACACTTTCTGAAGTTCGCGTTCGTAAAATGTTCCCCGTACTTCATCACCGTGGTAGTCCTTTATTCTGTACACAGCAATAGCCCTTGGTATTCTTGCGCTAACGGTGAATATTTCTTCCGACCAGTTGGGGCTATAACCCTTTTCAAAACGCATTTTACTCTTGCTAATGCGTACCTGATCGCCTATTTCAAATTTAAATTTTTTCTTCAATTCTTGTCTACGCCGTTTCCGTCCAGGCTTACCATACAGTGCCAGTAAGGCTTGTTTTTGATTTTCGATCGTCACTTCGCTAGGTTTCATACGGATACTGGTATGGAAAGTATCGTTGTACCCTTTGACGATGGTTTGCAAAACATCAATATACCTGTACGAATTGGAAAAGGTAAAATAGCGCCAAAGTCGGTCCCTGAGAGATCTATTCATCCTTTCGATAATTGATCCTTTCGTTTCGTTCTCGGTGGTAAAGAAATATATGTCCTGGCTTTTGAGGTACTTTTGGAATTCTTCGTTCAGAAATTCACGGCCTTTGTCTGTATGTAACATGACTGGAACCCTGTGACCACTGCTCATGATTTTATGAAAAGCTTCTTTGATGCTTTTACCCGTCTTGGTTCTTAGAGGAATGACCCACACAAACTTTGATAGTACATCGATGCACGTTAACAAATAACGATACCCGTCATTGTACTTCTTCAAATTCTGAACATCGACGAGATCGGCCTCCCAGATTTCATCGATTCCTCTCACCACCACTCTATTTCGCATAAACCTTTTTCTCGCTGGAGCATGTAAGGTATAAGTATCCTGCTTTTCCAACCATCTTTTTACATTTTTCAACGGCACTTTCTCAAACCCATTCTCTTTCACGGCCCTCCATAATTTCTCCGCACCGCCAAAGCTGCCCTCTCTGGAAGGGGTGTAATAAATCTTATGTAATGTATCTTCCAAACACGCCATACTCTTCCCCTTCTCTCCCGTTCAAAAGCACGATTATCAATGAATATTTCTCTACACTGCTACTCATTTTAAAGACAGTTACCTCTGGAAAAAAGAAAAGAAAAAAGAAAACACCAAAACACTTTTTTTTCCAAGTTTCGATCGAAACTTTATTAGCTACATCGTCCGGGAAGTAAATGTAATAGAGTAAATGCACAGAAAAGGAACATTATACATGCATTGAAAAGATTAATACTGACTGGCATCTTTTGTCAGGAAATAACTCAAAACATGTAGTATTTTAGGTAATATGAACATAAAAACACCACGATGGATCGATGATTTACTAGCCCATGGTACATTGTATTTACAAAGTTCTTTTATGAAGACAAGCAACAATTCCTTTTTCCATTCCACGTTCATCTTTGAATTCTTGTATAAGTTCATGAAATAACATACGGCAACGGCGCCACGCTCTCGTATATTGGTATGGGTCTTGCTTTCGATACAATTTGAAAGAAGAACACGGGCAAATGCGTTAACATTGTCGTTAGGGGTAAGCCCAATCTTCTCGACTCGTTGAAATTCATCCGTCGCCATGATGCGTTGACACATGAAAAAGAGTCTTGACAAATCGGTGTCCGAGCAGGGCGTGGTGCTCGTAGCTTGGATAATGGTGGATAGTAGCTGTTTCTCTGACTCCTCTAGACATAAGTTGTTTCGGGTAGCCCGGTCTCCTCCCCCATGGCACGGTACACTGTTCGAACAGCCGTGTCCACTCCTTCGATGTGAAGCTTCAGTTTCTCCTGCTTTTCTTTCAAATCCTCCTCGGTTTCGCCCTTCAGAAGAAATTTCAGGTACTCCGTGAAGAGGCATGGGTCCATCAGCTCCGGTTTCAGCCACATCACTCTCGCCACATGAGGGTAAAACTTTGCCACCTTCTGAGGGTCCAAGTATTGAACTGCTTGACGTACCTTCAACTGAGGGTTGTCCTTGACCATCTCTTCCACCCAGCTCTTGGGATGCTTGGCCATGTCTTTGAAAATCTCGATAATGGTAATATATTCGATCACCATGAGCAAATCCGCCTTTTCCACCGTTTTCTGGAACTCTTGACACCATACGGTATCGGCCTTTTGTTCAGGGGATATACACATGACGGGTTTTCCTTGACTTCGTGTTAATTCTTCTCCGTGTATATCCTATGCCGACGATGTTCTGATGAAACACGGGGCTACTCTTCCCCCCTTTATAACGTTTCCCCCTGTTGTTTTTCACCCTACTTTTCTTCATGTCCCATCCTGTCCATCGCCTGTCCATACATGCACACACCCCTCTTTCACCATCCTCCTTGGCTATTTCACAATCTTATCACGTCATGTTTCAGTTTTCAACTATGATGTCATGTATGCAAATGAGTTGACGTCATGGATGCATGACGTCATCTGACGTCATCTATCTAGGGTTAGGGTTAGGGTTAGGGTAGGGTTAGGGTTAGGGGTATGACGTCATGTCTAGGGTTAGGGGTATGACGTCATGACGTTCAAGACAGTATGACGTCATGTCTAAATATAGGTTATGACGTCATGACGTCCAAGACAACCTTATACTACTGGACTGTAAACCAGAAGAGGTGAGAGGAATGAGTTGGTGAAGAGATGAGGAGGCTTGAGTCGGCGAGAGGTAAGAAGACTTGAGGCGGGCGGAGAAGGAGAGAAGACTCGACGTTTCGGGCAGCTTGACTGTCCGTCTTCAGGAGTGAGCAAAATAATCCCCCGAATAAAGCAAGCATCTGTCCTTTTTAATAGCTGATAGACAGAATTTCTAAATACTGAGATACATTGCATCTATAATTATATGAAGGAGCGTAGCGACCGAGTAAGAAAATTTTGATTTTAAATGCTGATAGTTTGCATTTTAGAGCACTAATCATGTCAATATGCTCATTTCACATGCTTGTACATGTATAGGCCTATGATCCAAGAAATTCTTTTTTTTTTCTTCCGAAGGGGGCGCTTGGGGGGGGGGCAAAAATCGATTTTGCCCCCGCTTTCGAATGATTGGGGCAATCGTCCCTTTGCCCCCTTGCCCCCCCCCCCCGCTTCCTGCGCCTATTACTCTTTAACACATTGACTCTACAACACATTGAATAAAAACATTCAACTTCAAGATGAAATAAAACATAACGAAATAACATACATATAATTTAGACAAAATGCATAGTATTTGAACTAAATTGGGTATTACAGTAAATAAAACCCAGGTCTTGTCGAGACAGCTTCCCAGAAAACATAAAATTTGGAATAATAGATGGCGGAGAACAAATTTGAGTAAAAATAGAATAAGTGATTAATAGCGCCTTGTACTCACACAAAACCTTCAGAACAAACATGATAAGGGATGGAAGAGGATGAATAGCAAAGAAAAAAATAAGAGAAGGGAAGAGAAAAGAAGAGTATATCGGAAAAAAATGATAAATAAAATTCAATGACAGTCACGTCTCATCACAATTTGTTTCAGATGACGCTTAAAGCTGTTATATAAACGAAATTGAGGTTGTAATTATTAGTGACCATGTTACCATGTGCATGCGACCATGGTGAATGCTACGACGGGTGTGTGCCACAGAAATAGAAGACGTCTTCTATTTCTGTGGTGTGTGCTTGTGAGGGTGGGCATGTGTGTCAGTGTGTGTGTTGTGTGTGTGTGTGAAGGCCGAGTGGGCGGGCGAAGGGGGTGCACAAGCGGGAGAGGTGGTTCCCTGATTTCCAAGCATATACCTACAAGTATGTTTTCTTCACGGTCAGGATATGATTGTCAAACCGGCCATTTTAGAACAAGCACTTACCAATAACAATTCCGAAGCGCGCCGAGAGTATGAGGGTACGAGAAATTATTGATTAAAACCTAGCTGTCTACAGTGGCCACCCAAGAGTGTTATTAAACGGTGGCTGCTATGCACTCTTATGATTTCCTTGTCCCACATTATGGAACCTTCACAGGTTCTTCAAAGAACTATTAATAGCCTAAGGTTCTCTGAAGGGTTTGGTCGTACAAGGAACCTTTGGGGTTCTTGAAAATACATGTATAAAGAACTCTTTATAGAACCCAACACATAAAGTTATCTTCATTGGAACCAATTTTAGTGGCCATAGAGAGGTGACTTTCTAGAGAAGTGCATGGCCATTAAATTAATACAGTTTTGAGTGGGTTTTTTTTTTTTTAATTGACGTGATGCAATAAAAAGCCTCCATTGGAAATGGGTCTGGAAATCCCATCATTGTGGGATAATATTAAAGGAAAAGAATTAAAATACGGGAATGCGGGAAAATTATTTTTGTTCCCCCCCCCCCCCCCCCCAGGAAAAAAACAAACGAAAAAAAAATTGATTTTAAAAAATAACATATATTTAAAAAAATGAAAAAATGTGAGCAGCCTGCCCCGTGTGAGGATCGAACTCACGACCTTCAGATTATGAGACTGACGCGCTGCCTACTGCGCTAACGAGGCCGCTGAAAGTAATAGTTGATTCTAAGTTTAAATAGCTGTATATTAATGCGCATGCGTAGTACAAGTTTAGGACAGATGTTAGCATGTGCAGTTTTATAAGCACCATCGTATTGTGTAGAGATCAGTGATGCTTTCTGCTACATACAGCCACATACAAATCACGTACGTGGGACTGCACAAACTGATACCTGTTCCATCCGGCTCCGAGCTCCGGTTATACTGCAGTTATTTGAACAAATAAATTGCTTTGTAAGTTGAAATGATTAGACTAGACCGATGTCTTTAAAAGGGGTTGAATTAAGGCCTAACAGTAACAGTTATGATTGTTAAAGGGAAAGTCCAAGACAAGAGCCTTGCTCCTGTGATATCACTAACTATCTTAAGAATTCAATATTTCCCGAACCCGCGGCAATTTTAGCAAGAAAAGAGCTAACAAAAGTAGTCTAACTTTGTTCTACACGTTGTAACTTCTTCTCAATGAGAGTGGTAAATATGTGGAACAGCCTTCCAAATTCTGATGTAGAGGCTGATACTAGTGTTAACTGTTATAGATCTAGATCTACACTTTCATGACTTTGAAAACATGCTAAGGTTAGATAAGTCATGTAAGTTCTGGCACAATGCTGAATTTAAATATAAATATAGAGCAGTTCCCCCCAGCCATATCGGTCAGAGTCATGTCATGGCCAACACTAGACCGAAGTGTTCTGTCTCGAACAGTCGTCGTTAGCCTCGTATTTTTGGTAGAGTCAGCACTCCTCCTTTTTGTGCCGACCCTACCGAAATACGAGGCTAATGACGACTGTTAGAGACAGAACACTTCGGTCTAGCCTCTAGGCCAACACTAGACTCTAACTATAATTAGAGATCTTCCCACTCCCAGACCCAGATCACAAGATCTGGACATAAAAGTTAGAGGCATTAGTTTCTGCATCCAGCATTGTCCAGAACTCAACCTTAAAGACGCTAGGTCCTGGGCTTTCATGGGGAATGGATCATAATTTGCTGACACCAGACTTTGTGTAAAATACCTGTACTAGAGCTACATTTCTGGAGCACAGCAAAACAAGCTGTCCCACCACAAACATTCTTCAGCCTGCTTCGGGCATTCTCGGGCCAGGGAAAGAAAGATAATGACTTTGCCATATGGGTAAAGAGTGAAGATACAGAGCTTTACATAAGGTCTGTTGGTCATAAAACTCACAGGACAACACCTGTTACTGGGTAAGCACCCATGGTGTCAAATTCCTCATGAAAGCCCACGACCTAGCGTCTTTTAAAGAAATGCACGTTCAGTATTACAAATACAATTCAATTTTTAGGTCACAAAAACGTTGCATATGCAGAGAGGGGTGCGATTGGAAGGTGATCTCGGATCGAAGATTGCTTGTCTTTGAAAAATGTTTATATCTTCAAATTCTGTAGGTATTTGAGTATTCATGGTGAAAGTTAGATTCAATATTTAGGGAATATTGTATCTGATATGACCGAATCTATGAAAAGTGTTCGGTATTATACACTTCCATAGAAGGTCTATAGTTGTCCCTGTGCTGTGGAGACCCCTGTCAACAAAGAAATATTATGCCTCCAAATCACACTTTCTCATGCCCAGTTAGCCCTGCAAACCTTTGAAGTTCGCCAGTGGACCAGTCAATCTAACTCTGATATTAGAACCTAAAATTTATTTTTCAAACTCAAAATATTGACTTTTGATTGATGCAAGACCCAACCTTCTTAGCGATTTCGCCGCGTGATTAATTTCCATTTAAATAGTGCGACCTTCAAGATCGTGAGTTCACCTACAACTGTTAGTCTCGGGCAAAGGCGAAGAGTGGCACATATCGGCGAAAACAGAGAGCATGCAAGAGTGCAATAGTTGTAAAAAGTTGAAAAACAAAGAAATAAATAAGACAAGAGAATACATAAGGATTGAAATCACTTTCAAACTTTTTTCTTTCATGATAATGTTTTTAAGGTTTAAAATGAAGTTCTTCAATTAAAATTTTTTCTTCAAGGTCTTTATTTACTTGATTATTAAGGCAAATTAATATTTATGCATGTAATTTGCATAAATTACAGACATGAAAAATTATAATCAAGTGAAAAAAGATTTAAAATTTACATAAAGATAACAATGGATTTTTATTCTCTATGCGATTCTCACGGTCATGTGGCAACCAAGATCAGGTGGCCCTCTAAAAAATATTGCTTCATCAGTTCTGTACACTATACTATCCCTCTAATGCCCCATGTCACTTATTCTGTCCTATTCAGACTGGAACGATTAGGTGAGTTTGTTGGAAACACAGATATGACTGGGTGGGACCAAGCAGGGCTCGATGAGCTCCATCAATCCAACTATGGAGGTGTCAGTGACATGAGCTGGATGAGTGAAGGTAAGCTCTATAATCACATGGATGGTATGTGTCATCAGGGAGTGCACTCAACTGTGAAGGATACAAGTTGTTTTTAGCAGTGTATTTTATTTGTATTGCTATTTCTTATCTCGAGATCTCATGTGGTAGGCTTATTCATCATTAAAACCATACTGTTATGACTTAAAGAAGGAGAAAATTTCCATACCGGTACTGTAATTTTGGTAAATTTGTTAAATTGCATTATCCTTCATGACATGCAAATATTAGTTAAAGGTTTGTTAATGTAATTCATCATGTTGTATTAACATGAAATGCTGTCAGCCACATGATTCTCTGATGAAGTGATTATTTGAATACCAACGGCTGCAGCTTACCGGGTAAAATTTGTGGAGTAAAATCTCATAATTTGTCTTTTCCTTGTCACAATTTCAGGGTTCGGATGTAGGAGAAAAAGAGCAAAAGAAGCAGAGCTGTCTTCTAGAGGAGGAAAGAAAGGCAGAGGAAGTGGGATGGGAAGGGGAAGAGGAGGTGGCAGAGGAGGTGGCAGAGGAGGAGGAGGAAGAGGTGGTAGAGGAGGTGGCAGAGGAGGAGGAGGAAGAGGTGGTAGAGGAGGAGGAGGAGGCAGAGGCGGAAGAGAAAGCTGGGGAGATGATAGAAGATTTGAAGAGGAGAGAGGATGGGAAGATGATGCTGGCTGGAGAAGACCAGAGGAACATGGGGGAATGGATGTCGGGGATCCTTACAACAGAGATGAATATGATGGTAGAGATAGAAAAGAAGGAGATTGGCAGGAGGATTATGATGATGGAGACGGTTCACTCCATGTGAAAACATCCTGGCCACCTGATGAAAGCGAAGACTGGCTACCTAAAACTAATGAAGGAAACTTTCAAGAAGTTGACTGGATGACAAAAGACATAGGTTGGGATAATCTTGGAGCTATTGAGCAAAGGGGTGATGGGAAAGTAGCAGGTGTCACTAGGGGTGCTGGTAGGGGCGCCATTGGTAGTAGTGGGCATGATGATTGGAGAGATTCTGAAGTACATGTAAGTCGTGGTTGGGGTCATCATGATGATGGATACCTTGATAAGAGGGCATCTGATGTTGATAGAGGCAGTAGGGAAAGACACGATGGTATAAATCACAATAGAAAAGAAGATTTCCCAGCCAGACGAAACGACATTCCGAGACATGATAAACCTTATGATAGAGATGACAGATGGGATGATGGTAGAGGTCCAAAAAAAGATTGGACTAGAGGTCCAGAAATGGGGCATGGCACAGAGGGTGGTCCAAGCAGAAGCTACGAGAAAGGGAAGGGGCACGGCGGAGATCAGTCCAGGAATGAAGATCGTAGGAGAAGTAGGGATAGAGATTATGATAGGAGCAGAGGAAAGGAACGAGATGTGGATCGCAGCAGATTAAGAGAATATAGCAGAGATCGTAGTCGAGATAGAGATCGTAGTAGAGATACAGATCGTAGTAGAGATGGAGATCGTAGTCGAGATGGAGATCGTAGTCGAGATGGAGATCGTAGTCGAGATGGAGATCGTAGTCGAGATGGAGATCGTAGTAGAGATGGAGATCGTGGTAGAGATAGAGATCGTAATAGAGACAGAGATAACAATTGGAACAGAGACAAAGATCGGGATGGATCCAGCAGTCGCAAGAAGGGTAGTGAGGAGCAAGATGATGGAAAAGAAGGAGGAAGGAAGCTGGAATGGTATGAAGAGGTGATGCCCATGACATGGCAAGAGAAGGAGGAAATGTATACATGTACAGTAAGTAGACTTAACTCATTGATTGCTGAATTCTTAGATGCCATGGACTTAGCATAAGTACTATGGTTCACATAGGCAGTGGGTTAATTTGTGCATTTGGTTGGGAGTATGCCCTTGCTGAGGTATTCACACAGATCTCACATGCATCAAGAAAAGAAGAACTCCTTATTAAAGACATCATCCCATTGGGGAATACACATCTTAATTGGTCAAGAGCCGTCATTCATGAAAATGAAATACTCGGTATACTTACTGTCTACAATTTAATATGATATCTGTAAGACTGTTGAATGAATACCCGAGTGGTTGTGACATTTGCCAGGAGGGCTTGCTTGTATGATTATTGGATTTAAGTTTTAAAGAGTGAGAAATATTTCTGCTGGACTGATATATATTTTTTTACCTTCTGCAAATGGAACGAATTAATTCATTAAAAAAAGGCTCCTCTAAAATGAAGCAGATAAAGGGTAGGAGCATGTGGCGTGCCACCATGCATGTACATGTGCATCTATGTGTATACTCTCGATCATTCATTTTTCTCTCTTATAGCTGTGCAACGTGAAATGTGGTGGACCCAAAAACTATGAGAGTCATCTCCGTGGAGTAACGCACAGGATGGTGCGTACTGAAATCTAATTTTGATTTGTTGTAGTTAAAGTCTGTGAACATGGTCTTTAGAGGGCGCTGTTCAGAATCACATGCACAGACTGACGAGGCGTTTTACACACTGTTGTCTAGAGGTGCGCGTATGCATTTGATGTGTTTCCAAAAGCCAGAAGACGGGATGTAGACCAAAGTTTTGTTTGGTTAGTTTGGCAACTATGTTTCTGAAGTCTGTTCTCGTACGTCTTGCGATGCACTTTGGGAACTTTCTATGGTCAGTCAAGCTAGCGATGTGTTCGGCAGATGGTATGTTGTTGTAAGGGTATGGTTTATCAATATCTGTGATAACAATTGTGGTAAGGAATCCGTGATTCTGAATAGCACCCTCTAAATGTTGTGTCGCAAGGGCTTTAAAGGTAGCCTGTCCCTTTTGCAAAATCTACGAAAATCCATACAACTTGGCATGAGTCTAGGATATGCCCTTCAAATGCTGTTTATTTAATCTTATACATTGCTTAAGTTATTAATATAAAATGAAATCTGGCCACCAACCTTAAATAAGCAAGTCGGATCAGCTCACCAGCAGTACCATAGATTAGTAGCCCAGCCAGCTAGCTCAGCGGCACAGCTCGTGCGTGCGGCCACCACATGTACTGTACATAATTACGGCAGGGCATGTATCATGAATCCTTTCATTATGCGCTATCTTTCAGCTGAGGGAGTTATTCTCACCAACGGTAGAATTATATTTTGAATCTTCAGATCATTTTTTTGTGGTACGAAAAAGTAAGCTCTGATAGATTATCGAAGATCATTTCCTTAAAATTGAATTTCACGCTTTGTCAGTTTCAAGGATAGGATTATAGACTTTTTTTCTCTCAAGTGATGACAGAGTCAGGGAACTTCCAGAATTAGGTCTGCAAAAGGGACGGGCTACCTTTAAGTTGTTACTTATGAGAATGTGTGAAAAAACTGGACAATCCATTTCAAGGTTCCCCAATATGTGTATTTTTGTAAGATCAATATCACATTATGATTTTTGTGCACAAAATCCAGGGTTTTTTTTTTCTTTTCTTTCTTTCTTTCTTTAAAAAAATTATTCCAGAGCTCTTGCATTTCTAGGTGTCTTGGACATTTTCCTTCATTTTGGATGTCTTTAAATTTCATAGTTTAAAATGTGATGTACCTGTAATCTTTTCTTCCTTTCTCTTATTTCTCTTTACAGAGAGCCGATGTTTTTCCAGGTATGTGCTGTGTTCATTCTATTTATATCTTTTGGTATCAGTGGATTTTATCAAGCTAAGCTCCCACGCTGAATACAAAAAAGCTAAAACAAATCTGTTTCGTGATTAAAGTTATACTTCTTCCTCTTTTATTTGGCTGAGAGCTATCAGAGTGTGTATCACAGCCAGTGGTGGTTCTTCTTAATTTAGGTGTTTGATGTAGTCATACACTACTGTAAACGCTTTATTTTCGCACAAATAATTTTTGCGCTGAACATTCCAAAAATATATTGGCAGGTTCTTGAATTCACGCTGCACAGTTACTCACTTGTAAAAGTGCAAGATTTGATTTTGACATTTCAGTGCATGACAATCGTATTTCTGCCCTAGCTATAGCTCAAAATGGTCGCATGTGAACATAAATAACAAGCGTGGCTCCATTTATTATTTCACAAATACGCTGTCCATTCAAATGCATACAGCAGACACAACTACACAAACGTACTAAATTGGATTCAAACACGCATTCATTCACTTGAAGTGCAATTCAGGGTCTGTTCAAAACTAGCATAAGAAATTGTGCTAATATCTTTGCCAGTTCTACAATTCGCGCTGGCCATAAACAATGCGAAATCCGTGAAAATTAATGTACCACAGAAATTTTTATGCCTCCGCCCACCGTAGGTGGTTGCCGGAGGCATTATGTTTTCGGGTCGTCCGTCCGTCCGTCCCGTTTTCGTTCTCGCAATAACTTAAGAACCATTTTACAGATCAACTTCAAACTTGGCTCGTATATGCATATGGGAGGGACAATGATCTGATTAGATTTTGGAGTCTCAAGGTCAAAGGTCAAGGTCATAGAGGTAATAATACACATAAAAATGGCTCGTTCTCGCGATAACTTAAGAACCATTTGACAGATTGGCTTCAAACTTGGCTCATGTATGCACGTGGAAGGGACAATGATCTGATTAGATTTTGGGGTCACAAGGTCAAAGGTCAAAGGTCATAGAGGTCATTATGTACATAGAAATGGTTCGTTTTCACCATAACTCAACAACCATTTGACCGATTAACCTCAAACTTGGCATAGGTATGCATATGGGAGGGACAATGATTTGATTAGATTTTGGGGTCTCAAGGTCAAAGGTCATAGAGGTCATTATGTACATAGAAATGGTTCGTTTTCACCATAACTCGACAACCATTTGACCGATCAACCTCAAACTTGGCACAGGTATGCATATGGGTGGGACGATGATCTGATTAGATTTTGGGGTCTCAAGGTCAAAGGTCAAAGGTCATAGAGGTCATTACATACGTAGAAATGGTTCGTTCTTGTGATAACTCAGTAACCATTTGATGGTTCAACAAACTTGACTTATGTATGCATATGGAAAGGGCAATGCTCTCATTAGATTTGGAGGTCAAAGGTCAAGGTCAAAGATGTCATTGTATAAATGAAAATAAATCAACATGAAGTGCCATTTATTTCTGAATTGGTAATGGCGGAGGCATAAAGTTCGACCACGCGTGGTCGAAGATTCATCTAGTTGTATTTACAGTAACCTAGCTACTTCTCTTTCTTTACTGCATGATGTTTAGTTTAGAAGTGACTATTTCCCCAGTGTTGGTGTTGAGTATAGTAATCACAACAATAATTCTAACTTTCAGTAATATAGAGCCCCTTTTCAAATTAAGATACATAGTGAAAGTGCATCAAAAAGAGAAACAGGCATATTGAATTTATAAAATACTGCAGTACAGAATTACAAAATTGGATGAGTTAAAGAGAATTAAAATCTTTGAAGTGATATTCCATGTGCACTGAGGAAACTGCCACAGATTGTTTCGTATACAACAGAATGAAAAAATAGGAAAGATATGTCTTCAGGTGATGTAGGAGTTTGACAGTTCTCTGATGTGGGGATAACAAGTTCCATGATTCCATCACTGGGGGCAGCAACTGAGATGGCCCTATCACTTATTTGTTTTAATACCAATACAAGGGACAGTATGTGGTAGAGACTCCAACTCTCCTGTTTTCGCTGGGAGATCTCCCGCTTTGAGTCCATTTTCACAAAATCTCCCGCTCTCCCGCTTGAGTTTGAATTTCTCCCACCCTAGCTCTGTTTCTCCTTTTTTCTCCCTCCCAACCACCTTTTTAAAAAAAATAATCTGAATCATTGGATTTTACCTCATTCAGTGTTGTCATCAGTTCAAAAATAAGCCAAAGATAGCACCAGAGAGCTTCTATAACCCTAAAAGTGGCCTCCGGCTGCAAGGAATTTCGTGCTTTGCGCTGTTGATGTGGGCTACGAAGTCAGAGTCTCCCGTTTACTAGGGGCCTCAGCAGGAGAATCTCCCGCTTAAGAGGTGCCTTGGGTTGGAGTCTCTGCAGTGGACGATCATGCATTGTGCATGGATGTGGGCACATGGATTAGATCGGTAGACAGGGGCTTAGTTGTTGACACATTTTGGGGTGAGAGTTACTGCAAGGTCTTATACAAAGACAGTGAAGATCATGTGTGAGAGGGGAGACATGGACAAAATTCAGTTTACAATGGATGAGCCATGCTGCCTAATTTTGGATAGGTTATGGAGGATTGAATTCCTTGAAGTGATATTCCATGTACGTGTACACTGAAGAAACTACCACAGTATTTTGTTGACATGTGTGGTTCTCATGGTGTAAAGACTATTCATTCAAGTTTTAAAAATCAATCTTTTCAGATGAGGATCCAGCAAGATTCTTTGAAAAGGAAAAAGAGGAATACCAAGAGGAAGATTACCAGGAGGAAGATGAAGAACTGACTTTGGAAGAGAGAATGAAAAATTTCTATTGTAAAGTAAGTCTCACATATACCAAATTAAGTTTGTTTATTTCTTTTGTTATTTGTATATTTTTTTTAGGTCAATGAAAACACAATTTCAACAGATGAGAAATTACAATATTTACAAGTTATTATGTAGGTATTGGAAAGGGGGGGGAGGAGTCTTACGTGCATCTGGTTTTTGTTGTTGTTGATTGGTTTTGGTTGGTTGGGGATGCTTTTTCTTTTCCTTTGCTTTTATAGTGAGCCAAATTTCAAATATCTATTAATGCTAGGTCAATTTCAAAGAATATTTCTTTTGAATTTTTCATTAATAGAAATTAGAGAGTACAGGTAGATGTATATCAAATTTCTATGTCTTGTTCCTTGATGTCTCATGCCTTAGCTTTATTGCAACAAATAATTCTCAGAAATGGAATTATTGAAATATGACAATATCTTTTACAGCTATGTGATGTACAGACTACAAGTGATGAAAACCTGCAAATGCACATTAATGGCATGCGGCACAAAGCTGTAAGTATTAGGCTATCACAAATGTTCATCCAATAATATTTGGAAGTGTTCTGGTATGACGTTGATGAAGTTCAGAGGCATATCATCCATCCTTTTATGCTGACAGTGACGTTGAAGCACTAAAATCCACAAGTGTGAAGAAGGCTTTACAGTACATGTAGAGTACATTGTGCTGTAAAGCCCTCTTCACACTTGACTTGGTACACCGTGCAGAAAACCACTCTGGGAAAAAATAAAACCAAACCTGTGTATGTGAAATACCAGCAAATATGAACATAGGAGCTGTGCATAATAAAAGCCCAAAGCAAATTCACCTATCTGACCTCTAAGGCATCATGCTGATTCTGCAACAAATGCACCAAGATATTTTGGTGGACAAGGGGCGCAAATAAAAATCGTACAGAGACTTGGACCACGAGATTCACAGTCCAGTGACGTATCATTTCCTGTTGAGAGCACCTGTGGCAGGAAGTGGAAAGAAAAAAAAGAGTTTTATTTGTTTAGATGAAAAAGAGTTTACAGTTATATTTTTACCTTTTATATCTTCAGAGATATGAAAGGTAGATATATGGTGAACCGTATCGCTTTCTCCTTCCTAGGTTTTGCACTCTGGGGTTGCTATATGTTTCATGTCTGTACTTCATGTAGCGGGATAAAATCATTTATTCCTTTTAAGGTGAATGTTATGATTTATGAATATTTTCACTTCAAGAAAGGATTGAATATGAGTGTTGTTGTGCCATTGGAAGTGAAATTATTCATCTCTTGGACAAAAGAGTTTAGCATTATTGGTAATGATTCACTAGATGAAGATGATGTGAATACTATCAGAGTATCAGTGGGGCTGATATTTCTTATGAACTAGAAAGAAATCTCTGAACTCTGTACGATAATCTTGGTGATGTTTCTCATCAAGGCATGCTCTTCCTGTGAAAAACTGAATGGAAACAAATGTATTCAAGTTCTTCACATACATGTTTGTGTCTTCAATCTGAGAAGTCAACGCTCCTTCAAGTTTTAATGATGAAATCTCAGGCTGGAATTCACAAAAGAGGTTTATTAAACCATAGGGTCATGTGGTTTAACCTTCTGTAAGCATACTAAAATAAGTGTAAATAAGCGCATATTGGCTATGCGCACACTTAAAGAAGACAGATAATTAGACTGGATTCTGTGTGCACATACGCTTAAAAACCCAGGAGGGGGTTGAAACCATCCCATGTCTTTTTGTGAATTCTGGCAATAATGCTCGGATCTTAACATAGAAGATTTTGATTATTCATCAGGGTGAAATTTTTTAACGGTTTAAATGGCAGTTTTAGATACTGCTGTTCCTACTGTTATCAATAAATGGTGACTACTCAACTATATATATCTCTAGAGAAGTAAGCAAGAATACACTATAGTCAGCTGCAAAGAATGGAGTCTGTAAAGCTGAATTCATTCTGTTTAATAGACTGAATTGATCTTGAAAGAATCCACTGGCCTTCGCTGTAAAGCAGTGCTCAGTTCCATAACTGGGGTCGTGGCAAAGGATATAATGTTCTTGCTGCTATTTCAGTTGAATGACTGTCAAGTTGTGAGCTTGTTCTACTGTGGAGTAATGCTTGGTCAGTGTTTATATGCTCACTTCATATATTTCTCCCTTTCTCTTTTTGCAGAATGAAGAGCGTCAAGCAAAAGGTGGTAAGTATAGCCCTTAGAAATCCCATGTGGTCAAGTGTACTGGTCACTTGAACTGGGTTGATTTCTGAGGCTCACGTCTGCACCAATGGTCACTCTGGCCAAAAATGTTTTAGAACAATTAATAAAGACACGCTCCTTACTTGGGCTTAACCCAATGGCTACAGGAACCGGCTGGTACTGTACGGCCCTACTTTGGCAAAAGGAAGCAAGTGACAAAAGGGACATTTCCTGTAAAAGAGCAAAATGTAGCTGTCATTTACACTGACATCATTGCAATACCATGATGTTTTGCCTTACATATCTCTTAGCAGGATGATTATCCATGCATAAGATTGGCTGGAAGAAGAGCACACTAGGGAGAATATGAAAATATCAATGACTTAAATTTGGTTGATACGTCACTTGCTTCCTTTTACCGAAGAAGGGCAGTGTACAGGAATTGTAGAATTCAGTAGTCAATGGATTAAGTAGCTAAATGACAGAGATAGAGATGGGGAAATCCCACATGGAACTGAGCACCCAAATCTTAGTTGATTTTGGGGCTTACCATAGGTTTGCACTGATGGTCACTCTGGTTAATAATTTACTGGAGCAAATGAGATTTAGCACACAGATTAAATGGTTAAAGCAAAGATCAGAAATCCCACATGATCAAGAGTATTGGTGGCTTGAACTGGGTAGATTTCTGGTCAGCTAAAGAAATGAGACATCGCAAGGTATAGCAAACCTAAGAAATCTAATTATGAAAAGCATGCCATTTTCATACTTTCAAAGTGATGGCGAAATCAGGGCCCCGTTTCATAAAACTTTGTTGTCAGTAACAACTGTCGTTTTTCTTTTACAAATTTTTTCTCAGCCAATCAGATGCAAGGATTTCAGTAGCTTATAACCATTATTGCAACTTGTTATTGATAACAAGTTTTATGAAACGGGGCCTTGTTCAGTTAGAGTGATGACATCTTTTGTTCAGTTTTACAAAGGAATCAGGCAATGAGTAATTCTTGAATGTTTTTGGATAAGAAACTTTCCAGAGTTCTCAACAAGGATTGCGATGATGACACTTCAAGTGTAAAATGCGTTGATGTGACAAATGGGGGCTTGACGGCATTAGAGAAAGTCTGGAGCAGTGGAATTGTAGTATGAAGAAATTGCTTCGTGCTACAGTTCTAATGTTTCTTACA
The DNA here is from genome assembly GCA_029962745.1 of Echinometra lucunter. Lineage (NCBI taxonomy): Eukaryota > Metazoa > Echinodermata > Echinoidea > Camarodonta > Echinometridae > Echinometra > Echinometra lucunter. The sequence goes on along the minus strand of CM057167.1, from coordinate 1,581,552 downwards.
GAAATCAGAGATATGATGTGGATGATCTGCACCACTAAACTTTTAATGGATTTTGGAGAAAGATGCATTTCTTTTTAAGTATATCAATCACCTAAGGAAAAATCCTTCTGTGTATAGCTGTTACCTGTGAAAAAACCCACAGGAAAAGAAATATGTAGCCAGCATTCTAGGGGTTGACAGTTTTAGGGGCTTCTAAGGAATAGAGAATAACAATTGGGGCTTTTGTGGTATCAAATGACTGTTCTATTCTGTAAACATCCTCGTTCATGCCCACTGGTGTGCATACTAGTCTACTCCACTGGTCACTCATGTAAAATGAGATTTTCTTTTCACAATTTGAACTGGTATTCAACTGTTTATAGAAAAATATTAAAAACTAATATTTTTAATAAAAATGATAATGGTAATGGTGGCTTCTTGTATGGCGCTCAGGTCCGTCACGTGACACTCATGACGTTCCAACATTATTACCCCGATCATAGCTTAGCAGCCAAATATGCAGCGCTCTAGCAAATCAGGTCCCCATTTACACCTGGGTAAAGAGTGGCAAATATAGCATGGTGATGTTAAATCCCAAACATACAGAACAAAATGCCTGTTGGCGATTGTTGCTTGTTAAATTTTTTTTTTAAAAGTCTTTTTTGATAAGCATTTGATATCACTGTTTTTGTGTAGCTGTTTAGTAATCTTCTTGTATATTACTTACTGCTACTTAGAATTGAATTAATTTATAGAATTTATACCTGCATGTGGAAGTTTGCAGGTTTTTGTGGTGCTTTTACAATGTAAAAGGTGGAGCAGAAAGTTCAAAATGTTCAAAATTATGCCAAGTAATTTCACCCATGTGGAACTATATTGTTATGATGTGGTGTTCTGTTTCACTATGTGGTCCCTTGCCTTGAAATTACATGAGTTCTTGTGGAGTTACAGTCAATAATATACAGGGTTGCATTCAGCTGATGAGGGGCAGTTTTCTGTTTTTCCAGCAGCTATGAAGTGTTATGAGTTTTTGAGAAAAAGAGAAAAAAGAAATTTTGTTTCTCACTGTGCTGTTACCATGCAAACATGTAGTGTACATGAAAGTGGTTTCTCATACATTGATGCTTGCTTTTTTACAGAGGAAGTCATCAAGGGGTCTCGAAATAAAGGGAACAGGGGCAAGAAGAAGAAGATTACGGTTTCTGGTGAGGAGATCGTGGAGATTCAACCAATCATAGACCAGTGTAAAGAACCAATTGTTGGTGAGTCTTGCCTGGATGCAATCAATTAAAACGAGTGTACAGTTTTGGTATAGATGGCAAAAAGAAATTGGTGTGAAACTGATCAAATATGTTCTCACATTGTCCACCTTACATATGTGATGAGCTCATGTGATATTACATTCATTATTTTCAGTAAAGTTCAGTGTAAATATCTGAAATTAATACAGTGGGTGATTTCAAGTTCAGTGTGCGGTGTTGGTGTTGGTGTTGGTGTTGAGAGCGTGGAAAGGCTGCTGAACCGAGGTCCAATACCAACGGTCAGTTTAGAGAGACGATCCTGATCACCTTATCGATAGCTCAACACCGAGTGATGTCATACGCTATAGCGAAAAATCTCGACGATGAAATCATTTTCCCTCAGAATTTCTAATAAATCTATATCTTATTGGATTCGAATTGCATAATCATTTGAAGAATCCAAGAGGAAAAATATTACTCTTCAATGGATATTATGTGGTTTTGATTATACCCAGCTGTTTTTGACTGCAAAATGAGTTTGACCACCTCGCTGCTGCGCGAGGGACAAGCAGCAATAACATGTATGTTTACAACACCAACACCAACACCGTACTTGAAATAATGAATTTCCCAATCCCTAGGGGCTGGTGTTGGTGAATGGGGAAATTGCAAGTAAATCGTCAACACGAACCGTAATACTCGGTTCAGCAGACGACATTCAACACCAGCGGACAACACAGACTACTGGAAATACGTCAAATTTTGGGTCAATCCCAACACCAGCCTGATTTCAAGTTCGGTGTTGAGGCTGGTGTTGGTGTTCTCACAACACCAACACCAGCCTCCAACACCGTACTTGAAATCACCCACTGTAACAATTGCATTATGCTCTATGCTAGGACCCCTTTCTCCCAATACAGGCAAACCCTGTTATAACAAACTCCTCCGTACCAAGGAAATTACCTATTTATATCGAAACCTTGCTATATCAGGGCTAAAAAACAATAAAATACAATGAAATGGGACCGGCAAATTTATCTTGTTATAACGAGGGCTCATTTTATCAGTTTTCTTTGTAACGAGGTTCCACTGTACCTTCCTGAACAACCATAACAGCTCTTTGTACGCTTTGTACGCTTTGTCACATAAACCATCCCAATCTGGAACTCACTGTCGCCAAATATAAAATCTGCCCCCGACAGCAAAACATTTAGGTCTTGCCTGTCAGACACCAAATTCTAAACGCAGCTGCATGCATGAGGGACTGCACGTTTATAGCCCAGCAGCGGCGATTGGTGCAGTATGGACAAGACAAGACAAGATAAACAGAACTCTCATTGGGTTTTCACATGTGCAGGCCTCTGTGACTTTACATTGCTGACCCAAGATGAAAAACATTTTCGCCTTTTTTTGTGTAATGTCTAGACAGACTCTTGCATCTCCAGTGGAATGTTTAAGCCACTGAGCTGTGACAACTCTATTTCCTGCTTTTATATCTTTGTCATTCATGCTTTGCGCTTTGATAGTGTTGATAAAAAATGTTTTTGAAAATAAACCAGGGTTCTGGTCATGCAATCATAATGTGAACAACAAAAAAAACTGTTTCAGAGCAACTATGAAAGTTGGATTAGTTGTGTATAAGGTGTCTATTGTGAGATGTGGAGATTATCACATTGATAAGTACCTCAGAGGTACTTGCACTGCCCAAAGAAAGGAGTATATGGGACTACACACAATTCTGGCATGAATGTTACTTCCAAACTGTTCAGCTTTTCCTTGTCATATAAAAGATTTGAGGGCATTTGGAGAGCAATCCTTTGTAGGGGACATTTTTGCTATGATATTCTTGCTAATTGACATAGAAAGAATGAGAGAGCTCAGAAATTATTTTTCACCTTTCCCAGAAGTCAAGCTTCTCTATAAATCATACCATCATCCATGCTTCTGTCATTGCAGGACTTGAGCTGATCATAGAATACCTGAGGCAGGAGTGGCAGACTGAGTCTTATTTCTACTGCACACTATGTGAAGCAAGGTTTCAACAAGCTAACTTCATTGCCCATGTCACTGGCTACCGTCATCGTTATGGTTATATTGTGAGTTCAGTTTACCATTCTGTCTATGTTTCTGAATGTTACATTGTGAGTTCAGTTTACCATTCTGTAACTGTTTCTGAATGTACATGTATTCATAAACTTATTCTTGTTAATTCATTTATTGAATTAGTTTGGAATAGAGTTGGTAGTGTATCTACTCGATTAGTCAGATAGTTTTACTATGTTTTATGTAGAAAATCAAACGGCCAGATGCGAAGGACATGTGTCGTGTGGAACCCAAGGAGAAGGAAACTGTTAAGGAGGTTGACGGAAAGCAGGTCAAGGAGGTTGTTCCGAAGCGTAATCGTACGGCTGCATTGGTCAACCTGAAGAAGGTTTGCTACGAGATTCAGAAGGAACATGGGCGACAGAAGATGCAGAAAGGGCAGGACCCGGATCCACCAGAGATGCCTTTGAACAGACTCAAGAAGACCATGAGGGCTGGTAAGTAGTCTCGTATGGTTCAGTTTATGAAGCGACTGCCTGACTAACCTTGAACAGAATCAAGAAGACCATGAGGGCAGGTAAGCGGTCTCACATCACTGTTCAGTTTGTGAAGCGACTGCCTGACTGACCTTGAACAGACTCAAGAAGACCATGAGGGCCGGTAAGTGGTCTCATATCACTGGTTCAGTTGGTGAAGCGACTGCCTGACTAGCCATAGATCATGGGTGAGAATCAGTCCTAGGCGGATGATTGAAGCCTCAGTTGCATGTTGATGTGCCCCTTCACTGCTCTATGGGTGCAGACTATTGTACAATGGAAAAAAAATTCGTCCCTCGGATAGGACGTTAAATTGAGACACCTTGCAAGGGAGAGTCACAACCTATGTTGTGCACTATTCATAGAAGAGTAGGGGTAACCCCGGTATACATAATCTTACATCCCAATTAGTTATTCCTTGAAAAGAGACCCAAGTTTCACTGTGATTAAGTTTGCTTTTCCTGTCCCAAGCATACGTAAAGCAGAATATATGATAACAAAATATTGTGCAATCTCATTTTGGAAAAACACCGGTAGCCTTTGCCAGTACAAAGGATTTGGTCAGTTGGTGTCCCATATAGTTTGAGAAATTTGAATCAGTGTTGGAAGAAAGGTTGAAAGCAAGCATTGTCAGTTTGGTTTTCTATAAACATATTTCCTGCAGATTCTCAAGTGAAACTTAAGGCCTTGGACCCTGAAGAATTCAGCAAACCGGTATCAAACCCTCCCCCCATCCCCATTGGTGGAGTGAAACGCCCTGCTCCGAAGGACCAGCCTAAAAAACGGGTACAGGAGAGACCGACCATCATAGGGTACCAACCTCCTGATGTCCCACCGCCCGGCATGTCAGCGATACCCAGCGATCTACCGCCTGATGCTCCTCCTCCCACTGCTATGATGATGAGACCTGGGGCAAGGCCTGGTATGCCACCTGCAAGGACCCTACCACTCCCTCCTCCACCAAGACCCCCTCCTAGAAGAGCAGACTATCCACCTCAGATAGGTGAGTAATAATATACACATAGAATCGGGGGTTAGATCCCTGGCATGGTAGTTATGCCCTTGAGCAAGGCATTTTATCTCCATTGCTTTTTTTATTATACATTTAATAGATTATCGAGCCATAGGCATATTTTATATGAACGTGTGCATGTGTTTTTTTGAATTTTCAAAAAATATATCACCGTCCACAGCAGGAGCACCACACCAACCATACGTACAAACACCCAACAAGTGCTGTGTGTCCTACTTGACCAATAGAAGGCTACACTACATCAGGGCAGTGCATAGCAGCCAGACGAAGTGCAATCCACTCTATTATTGAGCAAAAACAAATGAAGTTTTAGCAGTTCTTCGTCTTGTTTAGGGGCATTGTCATTTAGTTCAGTGCTTCTCAACCTTTTTTACCTCGAGGTTCACTTTCATTCTTAGTAATATTTTGAGGCCCACCTCACAGAATCTCAATGGGAAAAACAAATCAATAAAACATGACAAAAGAAAATAAAGAAGGAATTATGTCATTATTATCTGGACCACTACATTACCTACATTACATTACAAAATCCAACCTACATGTATGGTTGCAATAAATGAAATATTGATATAATACCCCTACCCCAAATGTACAGAAATCTTCAAAATTTTAGCACATTGCAGTGACGATAATCCACAACTGTTGATGTTATTTCCGTACATGTATGTTTAATAAAGTCAATTCAGTTTGATGTTAAAATTAAAGCTGAATTCAATAATTTTTTCCAAAACATTTTTGACTGACCTCGCGGCCCACCTGAGAAAGCTTTGTGGCCCACCAGTGGGCCACGGACCACCGGTTGAGAAGCGCTGATTTAGTTCATGTAATTGCCTACTTTGGGGTTTTACTTTGATGCAGGAATCTTGTGGTACCTATCAGCTGGGAGTCATGTTCAGAACTTCGTAGAAAAGAGATTCCTAGGTTTTGTAGCCTTGTGGTCAAAACTTCTGTACTCTTTTCGGTTAAAAAAATCTAGCACTCCTTATATTAAATGGGTCTGTAGCCAGTTGGTCTAATACCAGTTGGTCTGATTGCCAGATCGTCTAACAACACCATGGCTAAACCCATTTGGTCTAATTGCTGTTTGGTCCAATCATCACTTGGTCGAATACCCTCTTGGGCTAAGTTTCATTTTGTCCAATGATCAAATGGTCTAATTGCCACTTCGTCTACTTACTTTTCCTCATTTTGTCTAATGACTATTTGGTCTAGTAGCAGTTGGTCCAATCAGATAGCTAATGGAATTTTGCAAGAAAGTTGCAATCAATTGCAAATAATTGCTAATTTTGAAACAACCATTCTGAGGGTCTGCCCTTTTAAGAAGACATGCATGCAACAATGATTTTGATTGGCCAGTGACAATCAGTTGCAACTTGCAATCGATTGCAACTTTCTTGCAACACCCCATAAGTGATGTTAGACCAAGTGGGTATTAGAAGAAATGGGCATAGCTTAACTGGAAATTAGACGAAATAATTAATGGACTAAATGGCAATTAGACCAAATGGTTATTAGACATACTGGTTGTAGACAAAATGGGATTAGACAGAGCGGGATGAGACCAAATGGGCATTAGAGAAAGTGGGAGTAGACAAAGTGACAATTCGGCATTAAATGTTGTTTTTTTTCCCCCAGGCTTACAACCAAAGTCATTGAAGATGAGAGAGCTGGAAGAGGAGATGGAGAAGGAAATTAGGTTTGACAAAAGTCTGAGATTGCAGCGAGAGAAGCGTGAAAGAAGCACCTACTTTAGCGAGGCCCTAGCGAGAGAGAATGAAAAGAAAATGCTTCATGCTCGGAGCCTGGACATTGAGAAGTTGAGGGAGAAAGAACGTTCTGGACTTCGCAAGAGGGATCCATTCCTGGCGTCCTACATTGAAAAAGGTTGTGCTCCTAAACAGGCGGAAAGCAGAGAAAGGGGACGCTTGGTTGATCGTCCCCGTGTATCTCAAGATCTGAAGGATCTTTATTACAAGAGCAAAGCTTCAACATCAAGGTAAAGTTACAAGACCAGAGTGTTTCACAAAGCTGTGCATAAATTTAGACATGACTTTAAGCATGACTTGAAGATGGAAAGCCAAATGGCATTCTCTATCATATTTAATTGAAATTAGCTAAAGTTGAATCTATGTAAATTAACGTTATCATTATTAACGAAACATTTTTAATGTGAAGTAGAGTTTTGGCCAACAATTTCATGAACATTATTGGAAACACAGTCACATTTTGATAAAACAAGAGGAAAATATTTGGGCATTCCTTTTGGCTGTTCATAGATATGGTGTTCCTCATGTCAAGCTTAACTCTACACACACCTTTGTGAAACACCTTTATTTAAGTATGTTAATCAAGAGAAGTCCCTGTATATTTAGACAAGAATCAATTAATATCTTGAGTCCAACACAATCGAAAATATATATTTGATGTAATGTATGTTGAAGGAGGCATATGTTGTTTGAACTTGCTTTATGTCTTATACATCTGCTGTCATATTATGCCTGAATAGATGGCATTACTCTATGACATATTGCAGGGTAATCAAAGCACTCATTAATGAAATTAATTGATTCCCCCCCCCCCCCAAGTGGTATATCTCTAAAATTGATGAAATTTGAGGCTTATATTAAATGGTTGGTTGTAATCTTTCATAGCTATAAGGATTGGAAAAGAATCTTAACTACATGTATAATATCTAATATATTTCTATTGATCAAGTTTCCCACTATGAACATGACGGACAAAGAAAGCGGACAAAATAAACAACCCCTCATTTTACCCTTCACAATGGTTCTGGCAGTCAAAGAACATCCCTTCACTGCTATTGTCTAAAATATGTGGAACAGGCGTCACATGCATATTCACCTGGAACTACATGATTAAACATAATAGCTGTGAAGGGATGTTCTTTTGACTACCAGAACCATTGTGAAGGGTAGAATGAGAGGTTGTTTATTTTGTCCGCTTTCTTTGTCCGCCATGTTCATAGTGTCCCTTTCTGTTCTTTCTAATTACTACAAACAGGTCTAAGAGCGATGAAGAACTGAAAAGGGAGTATGAACAAAGATTTGGGATAAAGGTAAGTCTAACACAGATTTTGTTGTACCATTGCCATGTATTTCACTTTGATAGCTTGTTATTAGAAAGTATCACAGATGCTTGAGCTATAAAATCAAACAAATATCATGCCTTATTATGAGAGCTCTTTATTCATGTATTGATGAATATATGTCTTCATATACAAGAACATCATTACTCTTTCATGTCATATGATAGGAAAGTCACTTTTTGCTAATTCCATGTTCTTAACCGAATACCTTTCGGGAATCTGGTGGTCCCTTTTTGAAGTATGTGGGACTTTGAGAATTCAGTAGTCAATGGGTTAAATTAACATGGCAATCCATTCATCTGTCAAGATTCTATAATGACCCAAATAATGAAATATGAGATTGTTTATGTCCCAGTTATAAACCCTCTCAGTATGGGTGAACAATTTGTTATATTTAATGTTTATTGAAATATTCTTCGTGTGAATAGCAATTTATTAATTCATCAATAATTCAGAAAGCTACGTAATTATGTAATTCAAAGAGATCAGGCTATTAATACCAAATGAAATTCTTCATTACACATAATTTTGTCCTTACCTTGCATATCTGGTATCAGTCTGTTATTTTGAATGTCACATTTGAGCCTTTAATTTGTGAGCAATGCAGATATCCATGTTGTGTACACTGGACCAATAGATACTGGTAACTAAATACTGACTATGTTCAAATATCTTTCAGGAATCATCATCATCATCATCATCATCATCATCATCCAAAGTTCTTGAGGAGGTTGTTGGAGCTCTTGTAAGTCTACTTTCTCTCATATATCTACTTTACTTGACACGGGTGCTTTGACTGTGTAGATTTCAGGACTATTTCCTTTATGAGCGGTTAACTCATTCGTGACAGGAATTATTTAAAGCCTAATTTGATCAGCTTTTATTCTTCAAATTGGCAACACCAACTTTTTTATTTTATTGCTACATTTTTCTTATAGAACGTCATGTATCTGAAATGAATATAAATTGACAGAAATTATGATGAGAAGTCAAAAAGTTGCCAATTTGCAGGGGAAAACGGTGATTTTAAACTTTCTATCATATTGCCAATTTACAGATTTTAATGCTTATTTTCCTTTTAAAAATTTTTAGCATCAAACAACAAATATTGATGCAACCAAAATGGAGACAGTATGTGTAGAATTTTTTGCTCTTTCTGCTCATGTATTTGGTATGATTTTTAGGGCTTTGCATCAAAAGATATTAGGCCAAACCACAAAATGTGGACCCTCTGTCACGAATGGGTTAAGCAAACATGACAGTGCACCATTTTGGGGTGGCTTAGTCGAATGCATATATGCAAATAAAGGAGATAATCCAAATGTTTTGAACATGTCATTCGAGAACATTACAAACAAAGTACTCAAGCGATTTTTATTAACTTTTTTTTGGGGGGGGGGGGGTCAGTTTGTCATGGGAATTAGCAGAACAACAGAGTATCAGAAATGCATGATATTAACCCATAGCAGTACAGAGCTTTCTGGAGGTCTAAATTAATCATCTTCAATCCTCAAATTGGCAACAACAATTATTTTTTTTCCACACTTACATAGTTTGAAAAAAATAAATATGGATATAACATGAACCAAAATGAATTATGATTGCAAAATTTAATCACAAATTGCCAATTTGAACATGGAAATAGTGATTATATATTATTCACTGTGTTGCCGATTTAAAGAGTTTAATAATTAGTTACAATTAAACTGCTCTAATTCGAGAACGCCACACCATAGGGCATTGGGAATGGGCTCAAATTTGTCAGTGCATTTTTCTCTTTCTGCTCATGTATGATATAAACTGCCCAACTTTCTGGACCAACAGATACTGCAAAAGTGTCTCCTAAAGGAGACACTGTGTCTCTATGGGTTAACTCTCTCAACCTGTAGGACATTATTTCTTTATTTCTTATACATGTATTGCACTACAACTGATTTTATATCTCCAGAAAGTTAGGTTTGAACTTTTTTGAGCTAAATAATCCTATTTTTTTAAGTGACTGGTTGGCAGCTGTGGGTATGAGCCATTCTTCTGGCTAATGGTAGGATATAAATGCAAATGTGGATTGTAAAGAGACCTTTGTTCATCACATATACACAGAAACAATAAAAACTTTTGAAAATATATATTCATGAAAATATAAACCTATGTAGTGAGTTCTTGCTGGAAAATTGATTGAAGATCATCCTTTATCAGCGTTTTTTATCATGTCGTCATGGACACTTTATATTGTGTGGCTTTTTAAAAGAAAGTATAAGGATTGTCTTGTGGATGCTTTGAAAAAAGTAAATCAGACCATTTTTAATGATAAACTTATGTATATGTTTTTTTTTAAAAACTATAGTCTGAATCTCTGGCCCACTCTGATGAAGATACAACCATGGCCCTAAAGATATCCAGTGCTCTCACTAAAGCTCTGCTTAATGCCAAGAAGAAGGAAGAGGTAAGATCAAATTTCTTAGTGGACAAGAGTGCATTTTACAGAAATTTTATGACAGATGCAGTAGGCTCATGCTGCAGTCAACTTCTAGAAGCTGTACATTAAATTTGCCATAGCAACCACATTTGCAGGTGGTGACCTAGAGCTTGATTTTGTCAGAGATACACAATTAGGGTCAGGGTTCAACGTTGCAATATCAAGGTTTTAGGTTAGGTGTAGGATTGGGGTTAGGGTAAGTTACAGTATGGGTCCATTGTTAAAGTTTAGTGTTGTGGACAAAATTGACTTGGAAGAATTGTCACCGAAGCATGCTTCATACAACCGTGTAGAAAGACTTCTGGTCTGTAGAACCATACCTTTTGTCTCTGTTTAACATTTCTTCTACTTGAAACCATGGCTGTACGCAGCGGGGGGCAGGGGGGGGGGGCAGTTTCCCCCCCCCCCCTGAAATTTTGAAAACTCACTTTTTTTACTGAAAATTCTCATAAAATCCACCAAAAACTGCCCCAAATCCTTCAATTTCACTTTAAAAAATGCAAAAGCGCCCTCATGACCAGCTCGGTCGCTTTGCTCCCTCGCTTTCGAGTTTCTTCAGAAATTTTTACGCATCTTGTCCCTCCCCCCCCCCCCCCCCCCCCCAGGAAAAAATTTCTTTGTACAGCCCTGTTTGAAACATGTGTAACCGATAGTGCTATAGTGACCGCCTGTGAAGAAAGATCATTGTTCAGAGCCAGAAGGGCATTAACACATCATTTCATACAGACGTAACACCCTTCTGGCTCCAAACAGACTATTCTCTTTCCCTTGAACAGTCCTTCTTATTCAAACATGTAGTAAAGGAACCTTTCAGTCCATAGAGACCTTCTGCCTGTTTGAACAGCTTTTCTGGTCTAATTAGAATTGTTTTTTGCATGCGTTTCCTTCTAACATGAACCTGTACATTAAGTCCACTTGCTTATGTGGACCGGTTTCATGTCTTCTTTTGGCAGTCTTTATGTGCAGGTTTCTCAGGTGAGATTACTATACATTTTTTCTCTCCCATGCAGTCTCCTACAGCAGTGGAGACCGAAGGACCCCCACCCCTTCCTCCAGGGGATGGTGGAAGCAACCCTCAGCAGCAGTATGGTTACCCATACTATGGCACCTACCAAGAAGCTCAGCAGCAGGTACTTGTATTGCTATTTTCCAGGGTTCATACGGGTCAGGGAATTTCTGGAAAGTAAAGTCAGGGAATTGGAAATTCTTTTTTCCAGAAGCAAAAAGTCAGGGAAAGTCAGGGAATTTGTCAATTTCTTCTGGAAAGTCATGGTAAATCATTCATTCAAGATATTTTTCATGTTAATAAATTCGCGCTCCGGCCAGCCCTGCATTCAGATCAGCTTTGAAACTCTTTTAATCAGCACGCTTTTATGTAAGTTTTGCATCACATGTGATCAATAAGTCATGGAAATTTGGGTTTCTCTGCCCTGGAAAGTCATGGAAAGTCATGGAATTTTGAAAATGTATAAGTGTGTGAACCCTGTTTTCTTTTGCTTTGATTTTGCATTGATTTATTGAGTACATGTATGAGAGTGAGAAATATGGTATGCTATGTAAAGGAAAGAATTGATAATATCTTATGGAAGCAAAGAATTGTGGTTGTGGAATATGAGATAATCATTTGGAGCATCCTTCCAAGTTGAAAAATATGTATGGTGAGTAGGTAAGTTGTTTTTAGAGGAAAGGTCTTGAAACTAAATTGATGAACTACTGCATGCTTGGAAAGGCATTGATCCTTTTCACCTTGTCTCTCAGACAGGACTGTAACATAGCCATAGGATCCCTGTTTGCAAGCAATAATTCATTGCTTTTTATGCCTCCGCCCACCATAGGTGGGTGCTAGAGGCATTATGTTTTCGGGTCATCCGTCCGTCCGTCCCATTTTCGTTCTCGCGATAACTTAAGAACTGTTTGACAGATCAACTTTAAACTTGGCTCGTGTATGCATATGGGAGGGACAATGATCTGATTAGATTTTGGGGTCTCATGGTCAAAGAGCTAACGTCATAGAGGTCATTATGTACATAGAAATGGTTTGTTCTCACAATAACTCATTACCATTTGACGGATCAACTTCAAACTTGGCTCATGTATGCATATGGGAGGGACAATGATCTGATTAGATTTTGGGGTCTCATGGTCAAAGAGCTAACGTCATAGAGGTCATTATGTACATAGAAATGGTTTGTTCTCACAATAACTCATTAACCATTTGACGGATCAACTTCAAACTTGGCTCATGTATGCATATGGGAGGGACAATGATCTGATTAGATTTTGGGGTCTCATGGTCAGAGGTCAAAGGTCATAGAGGTCATATACATGAAACTTGCTTGTTCATGCAATAAATCAACAACTCTGATGGTTCAACTTCAAACTTGGCTCATGTATGCATATGGAAAGGGCAATGGTCTCATTAGATTTGGGGGTCACAAGGTCAAAGGTTAAAGATTTCATTGTATAAATGAAAATAAATCAACATGAATGTGCCATATATTTCTGATCTGGCAATGGCGGAGGCATAAATTTCGACCGTGCGCGGTCGAGGATTCATCTAGTTTCTAAGTCAAGCTAAATAAACACAGCGGAGAAGGGATTAGAGGAAGAGTGATGAAGAGATGGATGGATTGTATTAAGGAGGATGGAACTGAAGTTGATTTAGAGTCAGTAAATGACAGAGCTAAATGGATCATGTTGAGGAGAAGACCCAACCCCAATTAGGGAATTCATGGGCTGATGATGATGATGGTGGTGGTGGTGATGTTGGTGGTGATGGTGGTGGTGGTGATGATGATGATGATGATAATGATGGTGATGGTGATGGTGATGATGATGGTGATGATGATGATGATGATGCGATGATGATGCGATGATGATGATGATGGTGATGGTGATTATGATGATGATGATGATGATGATGATGATGATGATGCGATGATGATGTGATGATGATGATGATGATGGTGATGATGATGATGATGATGCGATGATGATGATGATGTGATCATGATGATGATGATGATAATGATGCGATGATGATGATGACGATGATGTGATGATGATGATAATGATGCGATGATGATGATGATAATGATGCGATGATGATGTGATGATGATGATGATGATAATGATGCGATGATGATGATGACGATGATGTGATGATGATGATAATGATGCGATGATGATGATGATAATGATGCGATGATGATGTGATGATGATGATGATGATAATGATGGTGATGATGATGATGATGATGATAATGATGTGATGATGATGATCCAAAAGAAATCATCAGTGAAGCATGCATTTATTCTCTCAGCATATTTTCGTCACTGTAAGTCATATTTCCGTTACTGAACTTTGTACCGCTATCCAGTGATTATACTCTGTTCCATGTCTAAGAGATATTTGTTGTGCTGTTTCAATGCTCATTTCTTTCCTGTTGTTTTGTTCCCTTATTTGAAACATCTAGGTACCTTATCAGCAAGCACCTCAGCCACCTTCTAATCCCCTTGGTGAATGGCAGCTTGTGAACCCCCCTCAGTCTATCCCACCTGTTAACCAACAACAGCCTGGTTACTCCTACACCATGCCATCTGCTGCTGCAGCTCAGCCTCCAACAGCTCAGTATGGATGGGTTCAACAACAGCCCCAGGTTCCCACTTATATGCCAGGAGTTGAGATGGCTACTGCTCCACCGTATACACAGCCAGATCCTGTGAAAGAAGAACCTCCACTACAGCCCCCCGGTGAAAGCAGCATCGAGTACTCCTTTTAGCTATTACAGTGTAATTCTGGAAGCGTCATGGTCTGGTGGTTCTGACTCTCGTCTTTCAATCAGAGGGTCGTGAGTTCGAATCCCAGCCCTGGCGTTAATTTCCTTTAGCAAGAAATTCATCCACATCGTGTTGCACTCAACCCAGGTGAGGTGAATGGGTACCTGGCAGGAATTCATTCCTTGAAATGTTTGCACGCTGTAAAAGGCTGCCGGGCTGAAGCTGGGGTAATAATATCCAAGTCCTTTGGAAGCGCATAGAGATGTTATATCATAATGTGATATGCGCTATACAAGAACTGTATATTATTATTATTATTCTGTTGGGTCTCCACTGGCAGCTGCATTGCAAGACTCCGGTTCAAGTTGCACGATGGGAGTGCAGATGACTTTTGTTCCATACCAGGGCCCCATTTAGTCAAACTTGTTATCAGTAACAATTGCCACATTTCTGTGACAAATTTGCACTCAGTCAATCAGACGCAGGGATTTCAGTAGTTTATAACAGTTATTGCAACTTGTTATTGATAATAGTAAACGATCACCTTCGGTGCACATTCTTGTTTTCTTTACGTTATGTAATAATTTAATTTGTTTACTTATGTTTTGTTTGTCATTGTAACTATAGGAAATATATTTTATCAATAAGTTGTATTTTCATCTTGTGGATGGGCCCCTTGGAAGACCAGCTTTCAGCTGATAAAGGTGATCCTCCCATATGTGGACATTAATAAATAAGTAAATGAAAATAACAAGTTTTATGAAACTAAGCCCGGTACATGCCACCACATAGATGACCAGAACCACCCAAATGACCCAAACCTACCACATGAGCCTCCATTGCAGCTGCTGGCTGAAAGCAACTCTGACAAGTTCCCCTTTTAGCTCTTATCCCATTCATGACAGAGGTCCACATTTTGTGGTTTGGCCTAATATCTTTTGATGCAAAGCCCTAAAAATCATACCAAATACATGAGCAGAAAGAGCAAAAAATTCTACACAAACTGTGCCTATTTTGATTGCGTCAATATTCGTTGTTTGATACTGAATTTTTTTAAAGGAAAGTAAGCATTAAAATCCTTAAATTGGCAATGTGATAGAAAGTTTAAAATCACCAATTTCCCCTGCAAATTGGCAGCTTTTTGACTTATCATAATTTCTGTCAATTTATATTCATTTCAGATACATTACGATTTATAAGAAATATGTAGCAATAAAAATAAAAATGTTGGTGTTGCCAATTTGAAGAATACAAGCTGATTAAATTAGACTTTAAATAATTCCTGTCACGAATGGGTTAATTCAGCTAGGCTGTAGTGCGATGATTGGTTTTAAGTATAGCCACTAGTTAGCAAAAAGAAAAGCAAGAGGACATTTAGTGTTGTGAGAGGTAAAGTAAAAAGATAATTCTCGCATTTTTTTCAGCTTAGGCTCTGTTTAAAGAGTATGTATCGGTAAAGGCTTAGAACATTCATGCTGTGTAATCTTACATCAGAAATATAGTATTTATATACCTATCCTCCGTCATCCTTAAAGTGTCATCATATTTCAAAGCACTTTATCTGATAAAGCATGATCACTTATATTTGTGCATCCATGCATGAATACCGTCAGTCTTTGATATGCCAAAAGGCAGGTAACAGATTTTTGTGTGTGTTATGCCAAAAAGCTAACAACACTCTCATTCCTGTTTTTGGCCTGTGAAATGTAAATTTTGCAATATTTTCAGATTTTCAACAACAAAAGAAAAGAGTTGGAATCCAGATACATTGATGGTAATAAAAATAAACTTCCGAGATGTAATAACAACGTCACATGAGCACTGTAAAGGGGGGACTGAAAACTTCAGACATGATTCTTAGAAGTGTAAAAGTCAGTTGTTTTATTTTCACTTCAAGAATAGTCAACTTTGATTACGTTAGAATACTAGATCTATGTTTACAACTTTGTTGTTGCTTGGTCAGTTTGTGTATTAATTTTGTTGTTGCATGTAAAAAACTTTATTTTCCAGTTTTAAATGGGTTGTTAAGGAGCTCTGATGGGTAAAGTTCCAATTTTGCCCCCCCCCCCCAAAAAAAAAAAAAAATTCTTGTATTGATTTTGTTTTGGAAAATCTTACATGAACAGAGAAATAATGTATCCTGTCGGAATTGGTAACTTGAAATGTTTGTACACTTGTTGTCAAAGAAGTTCAGGTTGTTGTTTTGGTGAAAGAAAATAATTGCATGAAATCAAACAAATAACTTGTACTGATTCATCTATAAAAAAAAAAACATATTTTGGATCATGATGTTGATTTGTAGGTTGGTATGCAATCTTTGTTGTAAGTCTCATTTATTGTAAGTAATTTTTTCTCGGAAAAATGATATTCCAGTGATGGCAATCTTGCATTGAAGTGAAAATCAAATCAGTCAATCCAAAGAATTATGTACTGTGTGTTACTGTAAATGGTTCATCGACTTATCAGATTTGTTTCTGAAACCCAGACTTTAAATTTTTTGAGAGGAGTAAATTCTGTCAGTTTTATGTCTATTAAGAACAGCATAACTAAAAATTCCCAGTTATATATTGATATCAGGCCCCTAAAGCTCCGCCATTTTGTCCAGATCCATTAGAAGGCCTAACTAAGCACCTCTCACATTCATGATCAAAAATAAATAATTCATTTTGTAAGATGCTTCCAATGAGTAGCGTGCATTTGTACATGGTGTGAAATATTATGCCATCAGCTATAGCGTATGCGCAATAAAGCGCAATAACTGCACAATAGATGTGCAATAAATAAAATTATTACAATCATGCTGACACACAAAAGAGATATGAATAATGCAATAGTTTTGTTGATATCATGACGGCAACAGGTGCTTAGCGGCCCTTTCAAATGATCTGAAAGAGGCGGGGCCTAATGCCATTCACGTAATGATTTTTGAGTATGCTGCTTTTCGTCTAGTAAATTAATAAATATGTTTATGGTTGATATTCATGCAGACTGAAAACCTTTCCATGTAAAGAAATGTGTATTTGAAACTTTTTTGTTCTACTATTGGTCAGTCTGAGTCACTGGACTTTGTTATACAATAAAGATGCAATGTTACAGATCTAGGCATTAAAGTCATTTTTGGATTCTTTGAGTGAAATGATTTTTCCTCTGTTTTAGGCATTACTCCCAGTGTTAAAGATCGTATGCTTGATGTGTAATGAAATCTACCTGTCAGAAAAAAAAACTGGAACCAACAGGATTCAAACCTTTTATCTACTGGCTACTGCTTGCATATTTTCTGACTTGTGATTTTCATGACAGATCAAGCATATGATCTTTATTTAACACTTGCAGTAATGCCTAAAATTTGTTTATAAATTATAAAGTCCTCCCATTAAGCTTCTTCATTTTCTAATTATCATGAGTATCATTTCCTCAATATTTTCTTGCAAAAAAATAAGTCGTAACCAGGTAGCCGCGCCATTTCGGTTCACTTGGGTATGGTTGAATACTTGCATGGAAGATTGAAATGGCCGGCCTACCTTTGGTTCCCAGAGTGGGGAGGGGGACAGAGAGATAGAGATAGAGATGGAGAGAGAGAGAAAGAGAGAGCTTAGGGGGTTGGTTAGAATGAAAATAGAGGATTGAAAACGTAGAGAATGCGTGACAAAATGAAAGAGAGAGGCATATGAAAAAAGGAACAAGGTTATCAACAATGAAAAATATGGATGAAACATAGAAGAGAGAGACAGAGAGAACACGGAAGTATACATATATCCAATTGAAACTGTAAAAGCAAAGAAACTAAACGAAAACAAATAGAATATAACAGATGAACGACAACAGCATTTGACAACTCATTCTGATCTTCGGATATCAAATATGAAAGTCATCATTTCATTTGATTTTGATCAGATTTTTTTTCTTCTGCATTACAACTTTTTTTTCTGTAACATTATTTGAAATAAAATACAGAACTACTTTTTGACAATAAATGATACAAAAGCTAGTACAGTGGAAACTCAGTATAACAAGGTCCTTGGGACCAGCAAAATTACCTTGTTATAGCAGGAATCTCATTATATCAGGGTTAAAAAACAATAGAATATAGAGAGCCAGGACCGAAATATTACCTTGTTATATCAGGAATATTGTTATATTAGATCTCTTTATACCGAGTTTCCACTGTAGATGCAGTGATGTATCTAAAGGCATTATGGTGCCCAGGGCAAACAATAACGTTGCACCCCCCCCCCCCCTCCCTCCCGAGTCCCGAGTGCCCAAAGGCATCTATATTATGGTACAAGTGATGGAGCGAAAAGGCCAAGCGGCAAATTTTTTTATTTCAAGCCGTATGTAACGCAATTTCTTGCATATTTTATCCAGAAAATTTGGCAACTGACCACTGAAATTGAACGGTAGAGAAGATCAAAATTAGATATTAATGTAAAAAGTGAAGTCATAAAGAAAGATTGTCAAATAAGCATGGCTTGATGGTGTGACAATCCTTTGCTTAATTTACATGTATATGGCTCTATTGTACCAAATGAATAAACATTAACATTATATTTACATACCTACACGCTTAAATAAGAGAGAATACCTTTGAAAAGTATATACATATTTACATGAAAATTACAAACTAAGACTAAATACATGTAATATGTATTGATTCACATAAATGGTGCGTACATTTTCTTGCCCTGGCAATCAAATTATTTCTTTTCAGAATCTTTCAAAGCAGATGAGATTTTAAAAATGGAAAATGGAATGAAATATACTGCTACAATCGTTGGCCAGGATTTGATTTCAGTGTAGAGGTGATGTGGATCACTGGATAAGTCCCCGGACTGTGAACCACGATGCCGGGGATTTGAATCATACCGCAGCACTAGCGTCCTTTGGCAAGACATTCATCTACATTTGCCACTCTCCACTCAGGTGTAAATGGGTGCCAACAGAAAGAATTATTTATTATTATTATTATCATTATTATTATTATTATTATTATTATTATTATTATTATTATTATTATTATTATTTTTATTATTATTATTATTATTATTATTATTATTATTATTATTATTATTATTATTATTATTATTATTATTATTTTATTATTATTATTATTATTATTATTATTATTATTATTATTATTATTATTATTATTATTATTATTAATAATTATCATTATTATTATTACTATTATTATTATTACTATTATTATTAATAATTATTATTATTACAATTATTATTAATAGTAGTAGTAGTGATTATCATTATTATTATCATTAATTATCATTATTATTAGTAGTAGTAGTATTATTATTATTATTATTAGTAGTAGTAGTAGTAGTAGTAGTAGTACTATTATTATGAATTATTATTATTATTATTATTATTATTATTATTATTATTATTATTATTATTATTATAATTATTATTATTATTATTGTTGTTATTATTATTATTATCATCATTAATAATTGTTATTACTATTATTGCTGTTGTTATTGTTATTGTTATTATCTTCTTCCTCTTCCTCTTCTTCTTCTCGGTATTCTACACATTGATGTCAGGAAAAACTTGGGCGTTACATTATACAACAGGAAGGTATCTAGGAAACAGTTTGTTTATTATTCCTTCTCAATTTTTCACCAATCTTTTTCTCAGATTTTCTTCTTTCACTCAGAGTGAGTGGTTATCAAGATGTTTTCCCATTAAAATCTAAGCAAAAGATAACTCACACTGCAGTCTAAGGAAAATGCGTATTGAACTAAAATCAAATCATGCTCAGTGGGTTAAAGTGATTACACAATGGTATTTTTTTTTTATATGTGATCGAGAATAGAATTCTAAGAACAATAACATTAAAAGATTGATGATTTCAATCGAAATCAATGCATTTTGGCAAATTTTCTCATAAAAAATCATGAGTTGACCAAAAAAATTTGAGTATAAGGTATGACGTAAAAGTGGGTACCCAGCTTCGCGCATTGCAGTTGTGCTGCGCGCTGGACTTTACAATGTGTATTATACCTTGCGCACATGTTGCTAGAATTGCGCGACAAGGTACCCACTTTGACGTAAAAGTGGGTACCCAGTTGAAACTGGGACACAGCTGAGGGGTCAAATATATCCTGAAATCTTACCACATTTGGGGGTTTCCTTGGCAACACGACTTTTAAAAAAACTTTAGGCAGATGATTTTCTGCTAATAAAATCATGCTCTTTTAAATGTACTAACATTGTTTCAGCATTGGTTACCCCCTTTAAGAATGTTGGCATTGGTTTCATTTCTTCAAAATAAATGTTTTTGCATGTTTTGCTTCAAAAGTATACTCATGCTTTGTAATCAATGATTTAATAATTGATGCATTTGAATTCATTGCTTAATCTGACATACACCACATGTGTATAGACAGTCATTAGCTTTCATATCAGAGCTTTTAGAAATTCATGCGCACATTGGTGACAGTCAATACAAACTTTCTAGTTTTTGAGTGACTTTTTTGTCCATTCCATTTCTTCAAAACAATTACAAAATTAAAATGAAACAAATACAAACTACATGTACATGTATTCTCATACATGTGGATAATTATACATGAAATTGTCAGCTTGGATCCAGAAGGGCGCTAAGTCTTTTGCTTAAAATGATATGTGTTAACGCCCTTCTGGCTCTGAACAGAAGAAATGTCAAACAGAAAATTCACACAAGAGTAAGAGAGTGGTTGGAAAATGATGTACTGTTGGATATTGGTCAATTGTGAGATAATACACAAATAAAAGCATTTAAGCTAGGTTTGATGGTGTGTGGTCCCATATACTCATTTCTGTGGGCAGTGCATGGGACTTATTGGAAATTTCTTATCAAAGCAATAATCCCAAAATCTCACATTAGACACAGGTATTAATGTACAACTAATCAAACCTTCTCCATTGCTTTGAAACAGTTTCTTTCGAACTGTAATCTCCTGGCCAGCACTCCAATTTATCTTTACAGTAAGAAACTGACTGTGGAACAATTGTCCCGTGAGCATGCATCGTACAGAACCAGGTTCAGTCTCTATATGAGATTTATGAAAAGGAAAATTATGATGAGTGGTGACGATGTGGAATGCATATCATCATCAGTAAAGGCATCTTAGTTTTATGTCGTTGTACAAAAGAATGTCTGGAAGGCAAAATGGACTAGATGAATCTTCGACCACGCGTGGTCGAACTTTATGCCTCCGCCATTACCAGATCAGAAATAAATGGCACTTCATGTTGCTTTATTTTCATTTATACAATGACATCTTTGACCTTGACCTTTGACCTTGTGACCCCCAAATCTAATGAGAGCATTGCCTTTTCCATATGCATACATGAGCCAAGTTTGTTGAACCGTCAAATGGTTACTGAGTTATCACAAGAGCGAACCATTTCTATGTACATAATGACCTCTATGACCTTTGACCTTTGACCTTGAGACTCCAAAATCTAATCAGATGATTGTCCCTTCCATATGCAAACCTGTGCCAAGTTTGAGGTTGATCGGTCAAATGGTTGTTGAGTTATGGTGAAAACAAACCATTTCTATGTGCATAATGACCTCTATGACCTTTGACTTTGACCTTGTGACCCCCAAATCTAATGAGAGCATTGCCCTTTCCATATGCATACATGAGCCAAGTTTGAAGCCAATCTGTCAAATGGTTCTTAAGTTATCGCGAGAAAGAGCCATTTTTATGCGTATTATTACCTCTATGACCTTGACCTTTGACCTTGAGACTCCAAAATCTACTCAGATCATTGTCCCTCCCATATGCATACCTGTGCCAAGTTTGAGGTTGATCGGTCAAATGGTTGTTGAGTTATGGTGAAAACAAACCATTTCTATGTACATAATGACCTCTATGACCTTTGACCTTTGACCTTGTTACTCCAAAATCTAATCAGATCATCGTCCCTTCCATGTGCATACATGAGCCAAGTTTGAAGCCAATCTGTCAAATGGTTCTTAAGTTATCGTGAGAACGAGCCATTTTTATGTGTATTATTACCTCGATGACCTTGACCTTTCACCTTGAGACTCCAAAATCTAATCAGATCATTGTCCCTCCCATATGCATACATGAGCCAAGTTTGAACTTGATCCGTCAAACGGTTCTTAAGTTATCGCGAGAACGAAAACGGGACGGACGGACGGACGGACGACCCGAAAACATAATGCCTCCGGCAACCACCTACGGTGGGCGGAGGCATAAAAATTGTAATTTAATCATATTTTTCAAACAATGACTGATAATTTCACGGGTAGCATGTAGACCTTGTAAATTGATAATGATATTGCAGCATGATCTCTGCTAAAATTCTATTCAAATATGTCAAAATAGACATTTTAATTTTTGTATTTTTAAATTTTGCGTTCCGGATGCATTGTTACGCACATCATCATCAGTGTTTAAAGTCCATTTGTCCCACTTTGTGGGGTTGGACATTTCATTTCCTTAATGGCTACTCTCCAAGCTTTCCTGTCTGTGGGATCCATGTGTGCGATACCGGATGTTTTGGCATCTTCTTCTATGGTTTCCCTCCAAGTTTTTGTGGGTTTCCTGCGAGGCCTTCTTCCGGTAACTGGAAAGTTGAAAGCCCTCTGGAGCCAGAGTGTTGCATCTCTCCTGGCCACATGTCCATACCATCTAAGCCTACTTATCCTCAAAACCTGTACCACCAGGCCATTGACTGAAGGAGGACTTCATTCCTTGTTCTTTCATGTATTGATGTCCTACACATCCACCCCACCATCCTCATCTCAGCCTTTTCCATGTGCTGTACACTGGACGATTTCATTACAACAACATTAAACTAAGAAGCCTTATCGTGGATCAAGTGAAGAGCTGAAAGAGAAGAGTGTCCTGGAAAGATGATTTTCAGAGCTGATCTTGTAGGTACATCAACCAGTCACTCATGCTAGGATTCTCCATAGGAGGCTACATATGTGGGATAAGAATAAATGAAAAACAGACTTTTTAAAAAGGTAATGGGAGTAATACTGAAAATAATACCACCATATTTTGGCAAAAGGAAGCAAGTGACAAAGTGACATTTCCTGTAAGAGTAAAGTGTATCTGTCATTTACACTGATGTCAATGCAATACCATCATGTCTTGCCTAAAATATCTATTAGCAGGATGAGTGTTCCTGCATAAAATTTGGCCCAGAAGAAGAGTACACTAGGTAAAATATGAAAATATCTATAAGTCAAATTTTGTTGATATGTCACTTGCTTCCTTTTTCCAAAATAGGGCAGAATAGTGGGTTCTTGTATAGCACTCATGTCCGTCAAGCTTGACACTCCTGGTGCTTTACTGTTATTACCCTAGCTTTAGCATGCCTGCTATTATGGAACTCTAGCAGTTCAAGGAATTTCTTCCTACTGAGTACCCATTTACTACACCTGGGTGAAGAGTGGCAATTGTAGATTAATGTCTCACCACAGCGGGACTCGAACCCGCGAACCATGCTATTTACAGTCCAGCGACGTATCCACTTGACCACTGCAATGCCTTCAGTGTAATGATACAATTTTCAAGTACATGTACAATATCATCAAAATTTTCATCAGTTAGCATAGGAATATAAGCAATGGAGTATATTTTACATATACATAAAAAGAGAACAATCCCCTCAACACATCTTGCCCTGCACATTTGAGGTTCCATGTCAAAGCATTATATTCAAAATATCATTTCAAATATATCAGTAAAAGGAATTTTCAAGGTCAAATACTCTCTAAATGAAAGAAAAAGAACTTGTAAATAGACTGCTTATCAGTACAGCATATAAAAATGCAAAACCAAAGTCTTACATGGGTTCCATATACAAAGCTTTGTGTCTTCAGTTTCTTCATACTTCTTCATATTGAATGCTATCTGTGGGTAAGATTTTAGAGTTGATTTTAAAGTCAAAAGCTGTACACATCTTCCTTTTTTTTCAGTTGGTCCCTATTTTATTATATGTTACTTTTTAACAATGAAATATAATGTAAATTTACAGAGCACAGGGCCCTGTTTCATAAAACTTGTTAACAGTTATTGCAACTTGTTATTGATAACAAGTTTTATGAAACAGGGCCCAGAATTTAGTACCTTGTAATGAGTAAGATCTTTGTGATGTCCGTTTCCTTCTATCTTAGTAAGTGTTGCCTTTCCTCTGGTTGGATAGCCACTCTCAATGGTCAAAGTGCAGACCACCTGACCACTACTACCAAGCATGGCTTGGAGCTTCCTCTCCTCATGGACGTAGTCAATGGCATATCTACAAACATGATGAAAGAAAGTATTCAATTACTAAACAGGGTTTAAACAGGGAAGGGGGAGGGGTAGAGGACATTTGGAGCAATATCACTGAATATATTTTTAAAACTATTTAGTCCAGACTCTCAGACATTTTCTCATAACAATTTCATAAAATTTTGACCAGTGGTTACCGATCAGTGTCCAGCTGTGTGAAGGACTATTCCCCACGCTACACACAATGCAGATTGTCAATAAATGTATAAATGATAATAAGAAGAAATAATGATAATTCTGAAACGATTTGAGATACTCAAATAAATTTCCTTGAGGTTGTAAACTATCATTAAATGGCCCAGATTTCTGTCACAGAATCTGCCCCTCCTCAGTTCCGTAAGCATCAACATAACCTGGCTTTTTATCCTTTTGAGCAGAATTTGATTTCAAATAACAAGCATTTTTTTATATCCCCTAGCCTGAGTTATCCCAAGCTTAGTGTTAAGGGTTAAGAACAAAAACAATGATCAAAATATGCCACAATCTCTGTGTTTGCATTTGCAAAAATATTCTCTTCAGGAAAAATCAAAACAGAATTTTCTTCTGTGTAATAGTTTCAAATACGATTCCAATTTGTTGAAAATTCATTCACAAATTCATTCACTGCAATACAACTGCAAGTGCAGACCTAGTTTGAAATCACCACTTTGCTACTCACTGATGGCGTAACCTCTCAACTTCTTGCAGAACTGGGGCATGGTTGTTAAGTCTGCGTTTAATTTCACTGATCAGAAGAACAGGATCATTCAAGGTTATGGCTTCTGAGATAACATCACTGCAGTCTAAGATATCTTGACCAAGCTAAATTAGGATATGAACATGAGATCACACATTATTTCAAATAAACTATTAAAGGGTAACTAAATTAAAAATGCATGTCGAGTTCTATTGATCGGCAATAATGTATACATTACATATCTTTTGATGTTTTTTAATGTACATTTGTGTCATACATTTTTTATTATGTTTTATATTATTTTTGTTGTACCTGCTACACTCCACCCACCAAAAAACCTCCAAAGCAATATTATTTTTCTCTCATCATCAATCAATCATCAGTCAGCAAGATGAACATGAACAAAAGACATTGGCAGGTCCCTTCACATCAAATGATCACCTGTTCAAAATAGCATTGCAAGTTTTCATATAATAGCCCATTAAAACACTTCTTTTCATGGTGTTACTTGGCATTTCTGAAATAGCAACTGCTTAAAATACAACTGAATTCTGTGAGTTGACAGTGCAATAATCCTAGCACTGATTTTCTATCTTAATTTTTTTTTTTTTCACTGTGCAAAAGTTTTATGTTAGTAAAATTCTTCATATCACAAAACTTGTTGAATAATAGTATTAAATACTCTAATTGCAGAATGCCTCATTTTTACTATATTCACTGGGGTTGGGTTAGGGACAGGGTCAGGATTACAGTTAGATCTGGATTAAAGTGTTAACGTTAGTTTTAGGGTCTTGGTAAGGGTTATTTTTGTGTTTGGATCAGGGTTAGCACTTGGTTTATGATCAGGTTTTTGTCCAAGGGTCAGGGTTAGGGTTCTGTTTACAAATGTGGTAGAGTATTCTGCACTTGCTCCCTGAAAATATAGTGATTTACAGACCTGAGCAGCAACGAGTTTGCTCTCTCCTTTGTCATCAGCTGAGCACTTGAAGGTCATCTTGACCTCTGCTTTGACCTCTGAGTTTGACCCATTGCATGAAAGGTCAAGGGTTACAGTCTGGTCTTGAATCCTCATATTACTGATGCCTGTGATATGTTTCAGTGCTTGAAGAGAATTCTGTAACCTAATTATAAAAATAAATAGATAACATTACATGTGAAAGAAGTAAAAAGTGTGCCTTCTTTTATTGTTTGTAATGCCTTATTTAATCATTTGTCAAAGAAGACTGGATTTCACAAATATAAACAATTTTAATGAGCTACTTTTGGAGCAATTTCTTTATTATTTATGGGAAGACTTAGAGGAAAGTGCTTCAGTAAAATCTATGTCTTTACCATCACCCTGCCCATTCCAGATTTAAATTGACCTCTTACTTATGCATATCATTTCAAACAGTCCGATGAATAAGCGTTGCATCATTACGATGAATAATAACTGTAATAAAATTATTCCTTCAGACAACACGCTTGTCCTCCACCACTTTTTTAACAACTTCAATTTCAGCATTTCTCCCAACTTCACTATACTTCTATGCCTTTACCTCACCATGTTTCACAAAGATTTAAGTTTGACTTAAGTCGCACTTAAATTCCTACTTGCGTGCTTTATATTACGCATCAACGCATTGGTCAGAATCATGGTCAGGGGACGCGCAACTATTGGAAGAGTCTATCAATGAGATTACGCGTTAAATACCGAATGTGCATTGGGGCTTAAGCACGACTCTAATCTAAGTCAAACTTAACTCTTTGTGAAACACCCCCCCCCCCCCTAATGTAATTTTAATATGGTGATCATTTGTAATACATGAACCAACATTTGCTACTCTTAACCCGTTGGCTACTGGAACCAGGTATTAAGTCTATGGGGAAAAGATAATTCAGTATTCAACGGGTTAACCAAGATGTAGCACTCATGCGTAGATGCTTTACCATAGCACAGAAGTATGTGCACTGGGCATTAAAACATAATATATGCTATCATATCTTCTTTTTCTTGGGGGGGGGGGAATAATCCTACCATTCTCGATTCTCTTTTGTCTTTTCATTATGTTCAGCTTTCTGCTGTTGTAATGTATCTACTGCTTGCTGGCATTCCTTTTGAACAGCTTTCGCCATGCAACATTTCTCCTGCAGCCTGGAGACTGCCCTCTTGTGTTCAGTCAGTAATAAGTCACATCTTTGGAGAGCGAGCTCAGTGGTTCGTAATGCCTCTCTCTGTACGATGAAAACAAAGATTTAGATAGCTTTGGGTAACAAAACATTTGCTCTGACATCGGTTGCTCCAGCTTTTATATTATCAAAGATTCAAGGTTGGGGTTTAATAAGTGTCGTAATATGGGCTAGAGATTATGGTTAGGATGATGGTGTTTCATTCTTCTACCAAATTAAATCAAAATCAAAATCAGAATGATTGAATAATTGAATAAGAATAGCTCACAGTGACTTTTCTGTATCATCAAATGAAGCTTTACTGTGAGCACTGAAAATTGGCTTTAAATCAAAGCTTTGATTTAACAGTTACCTGATCAAATCGATTCTACGGTCTTGACCAAAATTAGGAAGAAAGCTACAATGTAAACTATAATTCAATAAATTAAACATAAAGCTAAATTACTCGAATCATGGCTATGATCCATTTGACTCACTTATACAATCATTTAGGCAAAGATGGAAGTATGCCAGAATGCTAACCTGTTTCTGAAGCTTGGCAGGTAAATCCATTCCTTCCATCTGCATATCATCCAGTCCTACCAAGGCATTCTCATGTGTGGCTTTCAACGACTCCAGCTTGGCTTTCTAGTATTAAATACAAAACACGGTTTTGCTGCTAGCACTGAAATTCGTAGTGTCTTAATTGGCCAAAAACTACAAACAAAGTTTCTTTGACAGTTTTCTATCTGAGAAAAAACTAGTCATAGGTGTAGTTACAAAAAGAAGAGGCATGCCCCCCCCCCCCCCCAGTCAAATGAAACAACAAACAGAAAGCAAAACACAAGAAATACAATCAGAAAGAAGGCAAAGACGAGGCAGAAAAGAAACAGTGAAAGAAGATGATAGGTCCGAATACCACACCCCACCTCTGATCTAAAATCACATTCCATACACTTCATGAGATCAACAAAACAGAGAAATTTTTAAAAAGGTAAGATACAAAAATGTTAGTCCTGTGGGCTGTCCCTGAAAAGTGCCCTCTGGAAAATGAGTACAAGGCCAACAATTCTGAAAGTACAATCAAAAGATATCAGAGATTTATTCTTGTTTCCTTTTTTTACTCCCCCCCCCCCAAAAAAAAAAAAAAAAAAAAAATCAACTCTGAATAAGTCCATGCTCAAGATTACCAGGGGATAATCTTCACATTTATTTACACAAAGTATAGCCAAATATTTTGGATACAACACCTATTATGCAAAAAAATACAATCTATTTACCAACTGGTGACAGGAACTGGGTGGCCCCTTCACTATTTATTCTATGGGAATATAAGAATTCAGTACTTAGTCAACAGGTTTATTACCTTTGATTCCACTGTATCCAGCATGACCTCAGCATCTTTTCTCTTCTGTTCCATTATATCCACCTCTGACAAGAAAAATATCACAAAAATATGTGGACAAACTTCTTTCTTTCTGTTGCTTTTAATGCCAGTGTATTTAAAATGCTTCATATTGGGCACAAGTTCTTTAGCTAGAAATTTAATTTTCAGGATTCCGATAACAGTTTCTTTTACCTGAAGCACAATATTACCAAATTATCATAGTTCAGAGAAATTCTATTACATTTCACTGACAAGATCAATCAGAGATTTGTCCTACATTTCATTACAATCACATGACAAATTCACAGCTCCAAGGTCCTGTAGTTTGATGATATCATCTTTAAACTGGCCATCATTTCCCCCCCCCCCCCAAACAATACCATTCTGTTTTTCTTATAGAATTCTGGGTTTTACTAAGAATGCTACCAAGTGACCATTCAAGACAAACATTTGCAACCATCAGATGGGTATATCAGAAATAAAAACAAACTACACAATGAATTTCTGTCTGTCCCTTAGAAGTCAAAATATAGTTAAGATAACAAAGCAATGCTCCTACATTTGGACAATTAGCTGATGTTTATTCTGTTAACCCATAGACGTACAGTGTCTCCTTTATTAGACGCTTTGGCAGTATCTGCCGATCCAGAATGCTAGGCATCAAACATTATACATGAGCAGAAAGAGAAAAATTCACTGAAAGTTTTGAGTCCATTCCCATTGCAACATGTTGTTGCATTTTCGAATTACAGCAATTTAAATGCAACTAATCATTAAACTCTTTAAATTGGCAATGCAGTGAATATTATATAATCACAATTTCCATGTTCAAATGGGCAGTTTCAGCTTAAATTTTGCAATCATATTTCATTTTTGTTCATGCTATATCTATATTTATCTTTTTCAAATTATGTAAGAGTGGAAAAAAATCATATTTGTTGCCAATTTGAGGATTGAAGATGATTAATTTAGACCTCTAAAAAGCTCTGTACTTCTATGGGTTAAAAAGCACTCTGACAGATGGTACTCTGACTATTCTGAACTTCAAGGAGAAGAACTTACTTTCTTGTGCACTCTCAATCAAAGCAGTCAGCTTTTCTTCTAAGTTTTCTACTTCATCCTTTGCATTCCTCAGATCTTCCTTCACTTGATCAAAGTTCTCCTCTGGAAAAAAAAATAAATGAACAAGCAGCAAGTTATGCAAGTTTTTAATGAAAAGTTTATATGAAATAGAGGTTTCTTATCCAGTAAAATAGAGGAGAAAGATATCAGTAGTACTGTTAATAAAAAAAAGTTCACTTGATCAAAGTTCTCCTCTGGAAAAAAAATAAATGAACAAGCAGCAAGTTATGCAAGTTTTTAATGAAAAGTTTATATGAAATAGAGGTTTCTTATCCAGTAAAATAGAGGAGTAAGATATCAGTAGTATTGTTAATAAAAAAAAAAGTAAATGAGGCAATCAATATACAAGAATCGTACTTGTAAAATTTACCAATACTTTCTGCATGATCTATGAACATTCAGACCTATCCAGTAATCTCTTACTAAGCATCGATTTTTTTTTTTAATGTTTTTTTTTGGGGGGGGGGGGTGGTGGGGGACCAAGGGCAAATTATCCCTGACAGGGTTATTGGAAAAGGTATGAAAAATAACAGAGCATAGTAATACTCATAATGTTAACTTGTATCATAAACTGGTCCTTTTGAATTCCCCCATTTGGACTAGACCTTAACAATACCCTGCTTAGAAGCTTGTGTACTTGAGGAATTTGCTTTGATGATGTATTCATATTCTTCTATATCAAATATCATATCTTTTTACCCGCACTTCTGATAGTACATGTACCAACAGCTTAAACTTATCTGAAATACTTATACAAAAAAACTTTTTTTTTAAATACCTAAAAAAGGCATTCCATGTTAATTGCAAGAGAAAGTAAAATTTCCAGATGAATGACTCACTATTGTTTGCTTTGTCCATGGTTGGCCATTCTTCCAGGGGTGTGTTGAACAGAAACTCTATCATCTTGGATTTAGTTTCAGCCTCAGTCAGTGCTAGCTTCAGCTTGGTGAATTCATTCTAATTGAGAATCCAACATGACATGAACATTATAAGACATATTGATACAAGGGACCACAATACAGATTCATCTTAAAGTGATTACACAATGGTAAAAAATATTTTGATATATGATCAAGAATGGAATTCTAAGAAACATTACATTAAAAATATGATGATTTTCAATCGAAATCAATGCATTTTGGCTAATTTTATCATAAAAAGTCAAGAGCTGACCCAAAAAAATTTGAGGATGAGGTATGACGTAAAAGTGGGTACCCAGCTTCGCGCATTGCAGTTGTGATGCGCGCTAGACTGTACAATATGTATTATACCTTGCGCGCATTTTGCTATAAGTGCGCGACAAGGTACCCAATTTGACGTCATTTTGACGTAAAGGTGGGTACCCAGTTGAAACTGGGTCACAGCTGAGGGGTCAAAAATATCCTGAAATCTTACCACATTTGGGGGTTTCCTTGGCAATACGACTTTAAAAAAAACTTTAGGCAGATGATTTTCTGCTAACAAAATCATGCTCTTTCAAATGAGCTAACATTGTTTCAGCATTGGGTACCCCCTTTAAGAGTGCAAACGTGAAGTGTGAAGTGTTATTTGTAGAACAGACGACCCTATGAATTGTAAATGTCCCAAAATGCTGATCTCCTACATTCTATTAACCACTGTATTGTTTTATATAAAATTATATACGTTTTCTGAAAACTGCAGTATATTATCCCTTACAAGAAAAGCATGTTAATTCATTAGTTAACTAATTCAAGAAGTGTAGCTCCTGCCAAAACCCCAAACTTATTC
The DNA here is from genome assembly GCA_029962745.1 of Echinometra lucunter. NCBI lineage: Eukaryota > Metazoa > Echinodermata > Echinoidea > Camarodonta > Echinometridae > Echinometra > Echinometra lucunter. Next base: position 1,549,957 of record CM057167.1, on the reverse strand, counting down.
CCATCCTGTCTTGTTGTTTGTTTGTTTGTTTTTGTTTATGTTTGACACTTTCACTTAAGTGAAAATCTTACCTCATCTTTGCTGCATTTTAGCTTTAGGTTCTGCATCTCATTTTCATCATCTTTCTCTTCCTTTTTCAGGAAGCTTGCAAACAGGGTTTGTGGGCTGGGTATCTCCCCTAAGACCCTGACAATTAAAAAAAAAAAAAGATAATACGTAAAGAAAAAGTTAACATCACTACATCAGCCTCAGGTGCCTGATTATGTCATGATGCAAATTCTAAAGTCTGCTCCATTTCAGTCTGGTCTTCACTAAATCATAATGTCTTGTCTTTTCTTTGTCTTTCAAATGATGTCCACAATCGCCTCCCAGGCACTGCACAGGTGAGGCTGAACCAAATAATAATAATAATAATAATAATAATAATAATAATAATAATAATAATAATAATAATAATAATTATGAAGTGACAATTCCAGTAGACACTACATCGCATGCTTTTTTATTGGTTACTCGACGGAAAGCTGTCGACCTACGATTCTGATAAGCATCAGTTTTCTTTTTAAAATTCACCATTTTCAGTTCATTCATCAGATAATCAGTGATATTGAATCATGATAATCAGTTAATGAAGCAGAAACATGAGATTGAGAAAGGGGGAAATTGAGAGCTTCAGGAACATTGCTGGTAAGTAAAATCAAAACTTTTCTTCTCTGTTATAGAAGATCTAAGTGAATTTATTTCGCGTTCGCGTCGGCAATTACTTTCTCTATTCAAAACGACGTTTTGACCAACGGGTGGCTGTATACACTGCCTTCACCCTGTTCACGGCATGCTACGTTGTACGTCTAACGTTGCTTGCCAACAAATATTGCAACATGTGGGGCAATGCGATAAGAAAATCAGCCTTTCGAACATTAATTCAACAGTATAGACTACATATTTACCTCCGAATTTCATGCACACAGTCAGCCGTATCATCCATTGTTAAAAAGTAGTTGGATTATTGTTTAGAATGTGATAAACATAAACAAATAGCAGTTTGTCTTTTTCGCTCAAGTCACTGCAAACTCAAATTAGCCGCCGTTGTTCGCTGCTTGTCTGAACTTCGATATTTCCTTGTTCAGTTATTCACTTCAATGCGTTTGAGTAAGGAGAGCAGCGAAATTTCCCTTCGTTACTACAGTATACTGCCCATATCCCATCGATATGTTTATATCGATGGCCCATCCAAAGAAAATCACAAAAAATAGCAAATAATGCATCAACAGAAATACAGCAATAGTAAAAGTTTTACGTCAACTTCGTACTGGATGATTAAGAAATGATACAAATAAAACTGCCTCCCAGTATCTGGGATATAGGAATGAGTTGTCAGAAAAATAACGATGTTTTGATGACGTCATAAAGTACACCAATCCTGCCTAAGCAGACGACGTCCCATAACAAATGCAGATAAAACAAGAGATGCACATGACAAAGTTTGGATAAGGGTACTACTTTCTTTTGTTTAGTTGTTTGTTTGTTTTGTTTGTTTGTTCATTTGTTTGCTTTAAGAATACCTACTAATTTCTTCCCCTCTCTTTCTCTCAATATCTCTCTCTCTCTCTCTCTCTCTCTCTCTCTCTCTCTCTCTCTCTCTCTCTCTCTCTCTTCCGGGTCTGTCTTATATAAATCATAATTCCCTTAGCACCCCCTCCCCCTCAACATCCGATCCTGTTTTCCCCCTCTTCTCTTAAATTTGCCCTCGTCTCCTCCTCTTTCTTCTTCTTCTTCTTCTTCTTCTTCTTCTTCTTCTTCTTCTTCTTCTTCTTCTTCTTCTTCTTCTTCTTCTTCTTCTTCTTCTTCTTCTTCTTCTTCTTCTTCTTCTTCTTCTTCCTGTCAACTCGTTTTAAAACACACGCACACGTTAATTGGTAGTAGCATTGATGTACGATAAAAGAGCAATGTAAGTGCCATGCCGGGGATCGAACCCCCGATTCTCGCGTCTTGACTCGTCTTGACTCGTGTTGGGGAAGGGGGATGGGACATGGGAGGAGGATAAACCTGACTTGGGGGATACTGCCAACGTTAAAAAATACTGCATTCATTACTTATTGGGCATTCAGAGAGAATGTAGGGACTTTTCCTGTCGAATGATGTATGATGTACATGATGTATAATTTACGATTATATACTTTGTAAATTGTGTTGCATTTGTTAATGGAAATTAAATAAGCCTAGCATAAATCATTCAATCAATAATATTCAGAGGTGCTGGCCGGAAGTCATATTTCTAAAAAGGTGAACGGATCTAAAGGCGAAATCTCTGACTAGTCCAATGAATTCTGGTTTCTGTACCTCAAAGACCATGCATATTTTCATAAAGTAGAAAATATAGGAGCTAGCCGGAGATGATATCATATTTATTATAAAAATATGGTTGGGATTCCATCAGGACCTACGGGGTAAGAAAGTTATACGGTAGGAACGTGACATTGGGGCGGGATTAGTAGAAGGCTTGCACCGTCTTGCTTGAATTGACAAATACAGTCTTTATTACTCGCGTTGAGAGATGGATCATACCTACTGACATCTTCTTACAGTCCGACCGACCCACTCCTCGTCACTTACTCTCAATACGCCTCACTTTGCTCTTCCAAGGATGGCATCTCACATTGGTAGCAACCGGGTCAAAGGGGCGAAAATGAAGAAAATGCAGAGGCAGAGACGGAAGGCTGAGACGGAGATGGAAAGAGAGAACAAGAGAACGATAGCGGATGTAGGAAAGGAGATAAGGAATTGTAATGATAATTATAACTTGATTTATAATGCGGTGGATTTTCAAGAGGACACAAGGCGCCACGATCCCTTAGTCAATGAAAAAAATAAGTTTATGTAGAGAATACAGAAATGTAGAAGGAAGAGTAGAACATAATCTCGATGGGGGGTAAGAAGGGAAGTGGGGAGAGAGAAAATATCGTATAGAAGAAAAGATAAAGATGTAGAGAGAGGGGGAGGAAGAAAAGGAGAAAGGGGGATTGAGGGAGAGCGAGGAGAGAGAAGAAGAAGAAGAAGAAGAAGAAGAAGAAGAAGAAGAAGAAGAAGAAGAAGAAGAAAAACAAGAAGAAGAGAGGCAGAAGAAAGAGGTTTGTTGTGTGGGTGATTAGGGGAGGACTGGCAGTGAGTGTTTAAAGAGGTAATCCTCTTTGTACTGCAATATGCTTTTATTGTCTTTGAAAAAGAATATCAAAGTTAAAAGAAAAGTCTGGACAACGATGGGGTTAGTTATGGTTGAAGTTAGTAGCCCCCCCCCCCCCCCCCCCCCCCATGGCGTATGTATTTTTTCGACATTGTCATTGTATCAAATTTTCTAGCCGACTGAACCTTTTTTTTTTAGTCTGTCATTTTTTCATTTTCATTGAAGACCCTTTTTATTTCCTTGTCAGCAGCTAGACCCTCTTATTTCTTCTTTTCCTTTTCCTTTTTTGATAGCGCAGCCCCTCCCCAAACATTTTCTGCAACCCATCAAATAAATAAATGAATGAATAAATGATAAATAAACGGCGGAATTAATGAACAATAATATGAATGAATAATAAACGAATAATAAATGAAATATAATAAGACCATGTTTCTTTATGATAATGAGTTATTCTTTAAAGGAGAATTCAACCCAGGCATCAGTGTGCTCTTAGTGAATAAAGATGACCAAGAAAAGTAAACAGTGAAAGTTTGAACAAGATCGGACAATCTGTTCAAGAGTTATGAATTTTTAAAGTTTAAGTAAATCCTTATAATGGGGATCCTTATGTTGGCAACATTGCCAGCATCTGTGATGTCATCATGGACAACTCTCAATTCATTTTGTACATAATTTTTCAAAAAAATAATTCATATGAAATTTCAAGTCAGGAATCAACATAATTCTTCTCCAAATGCTTGCAGAATTGATATAGCCATGTCATACTCAAACAACAAATCAAAAGAATTTTTATTTTTCTTGAAAATAAAGAAAATGCTAAATTCTGTGTACAAAGTGAATGGAGAGTTGTCCACAATGACATCACAGATGCAGGCAAAGTTGCCAATTCAAGGATCCGCATTATAAGGATTTACTTAAACTTTAAAAGCTCATAACTCATAAACAGATTGTCCGATTTTGTTCAAACTTTCACTGTTTACTCTTCTTGTTCTTCTTCATTCACTGGAAGCACACTGATGTCTGGGTTGCATTCTCCTTTAAGTGGAAGGAAGTGAGCTTTCGCTAGGTTATATACTTTGCCATCCCCCATGATTTAAACAGAAAACAAAAAATATCTGCTGTCTACTGCAGTTTGCTTCTTCCTCCTCCCCTATATCTATTCTATGTTGAAATATACTAGCTACGCCACTGAGCTGAGGAAAAGTTATACAAATTTCCCGGGTTCATATCACAGCCTAAACCTATTTTCTTATAGGTTTTTAATCATCTTTTATTTGACCAACCATTGACCATAGTGACAAAGACCGAGTCTATTATTGAGGGCAGACTTATTATAAATTAACTGAATGTAATTTGACGAAAAGGGGGATGGGTGAAAGTAGGTCATGTCACCAGTGTCACGCCCTTCCCATTGATTGCCTCTCATCCTCTCCCATCCATCCCCTTCTTCCTCCTTCTTTCTTTCTCTCTCTCTCTCTCTCTCTCTCTCTCTCAGTCCGTCCGTCTCCCCTCCATCAGTCTCTCTCCTTTCCTCCTTCTCCTCCTTCCTTCAATCATTCCCTCTCTCCTTTTCGCCTTCCTCTCTCCGTCTCTCTCACCTCCCTTCGTCCCTCCCTGACCCCACCGCCTCTCTCTTCAATGTTTTTGTTCCGCCACCCCTTCGATTGGTGGCTCCACTCCCCCCCCCCCCCCCCCCGGGCACCATTATTCAACCAATTAATTAATCGTCTATACGTAGGTGTAAGGAACATCATTACGATAATAGTTATCGCCTGGTAATAAATATTTTGAGCGAAACATCGTGCAAAAATATTCTTATGGTTAAAACCAGGAGTATATCTAGGGCATCATTTTCTACTACGTCTGGTGGCCGTGACTTTGGGCCTACAACTCCACCGACAGACCGAGGAAGTTACACTCATCAGATAATGCATTACACATGAGTCAAAATGTGTTGTCCATTTTACGCGCTTTTTTTTTTCTTTTCTTGTTATTATTTTCATCTGATGACAAGTTGGCTCGAATCAAAATGGATTACGTATAAATACGAAAATAACCTTTCCCGATATGTTTATTTGGACAAAAGGGGGAAGGATTTCGGCTTCTTGGATTTCTCTATTTGTATTCAAAGTCAACTGCGATAAAAGACAGTGACGGCATTTATTAGTTTTACCTGTATTCTGGAGACATTTCGATATCGGATAGTAAACAAGAAGAATTAGGTATTTTCTGTTTCCTACCAGGCCTGACACATTTTAGTGATGGTGATGGCCTATAAGTAAACAAAATTTACGAATACAGCCTTATAAATCTAATACTGCGAAAAGAAACTTGTAAATATAGTTGAAAACGACTAGCTATAGTCTAACCTTTGACACGTTTGACTGTCTGAAGGAGAATCGGAAGCTATAATGAGATGCATGATGATCATGTTTATGGTCATCATTTCTGTTTTCAGGTTTTGCAATGTCCTTCTTTGATTTTGTAATTTTTAAACGATACAAGTAGGAAAAAATAGAGTTTTCTTTTATTTATCTCATTATTATGTTTGGGATATCTTCCCAGTAAAGAGTTAGTCCTTTTTCATTGAAATGTTTCTTCATCGTTCCTGGAAGGAGAGGGGAAAAAATCAAAAATACGTTTCACATCTTTTCGCTGTTCATTCATGGTTTGCATTACTTTCTTTATTTTTCTCTTTAAAAATCAGTGTAAGGTTTGGGGATTGGCCCCCTATATTATTTTTGAAAAGTGGCAATAATAGAATTTCAATAATGGAACTTCTTTGAGTCTTTACCATGTAAACCTTTCTTTGTTTGATTCATTGTTCATTTCTGCCTCGCTAATAATTATTATAGCATTCCTCTTCAGTTTCTAACTCAAATAATGATGCCCCCAGAGTAAAAAGGAAAATCATTCGGATTTCTATGTCTTAACCCCCTTATCAATTGAGTTATTAATCATATCAGGATCAGGATCATGTTTAAAGTTGCTATCTTATGATTATATATATATATAATTGTATAGAAACAATTTTAACATTGTCAATTTAACTCAGACTGGACAAATATTAAAGATCACAGGGAGAAAAAAATTATGTATGTACTATGTATACAACATAATGATTTTCGTCGTATAAACCCCACTATGAACGGGAATCATAGGTGTACTTTTCTTTTCCAGTTTATGTTCATTAATATTTTTAGACTTATTCATTATCGATATTTGTAGTCTTGTTTCGTTTTTCTTTACGTCATGTACGTAGATATTAAAAGAGAGCGCAAATTGCAATTATATTTGACAAGGAGGGAGGGGAGGGTAGGGGGGAGTTCTGCCGAAGTTCGTTAAACTTTCCAGTTGATAACTTGAAGTGCCGAGATTTTTTTCCTGAAAGGTTAAATCCTATGTTCTTCCAACCTTTCTGTTTTCATCGTCTGTAACTAAAGAGAAGCTATAACTATTTCGGAGAGGTATCGATAGGAGGGGTGGGGAGCTAAGGGATGCACACTGCCCCCCCCCCCACCATGCTCACCAGTAACAGAGTGATATCATTTTCTATTTTGTTTTAATCCAAATATTTTTTCAATCATTTGAACTTACTAATCTCCGTTTTGCCATTATTGACATGAAAGTCCTTTTGCCTCATAAACAAAATTTGTGAAGAAAGATGATGAATTACCTTTTGCTGTTTAAAATCGAGAATCATTCTTCATCGATATTCATTGCAAGGGATGAAATTCTTTGGTATTCTTTGCCATTTTTTTGAGTGCCATTCACCTGATCTCACTAATTCACTGGTTGTAATCAGAAAGTGCATCTATGACGAATCTCGACAATAACCCCTGACAACTTTGACAATCCCCCGGTGGACATGCGAAAATCACAAGGAGAAAAAGAAAGGATGAAAACGAGAGAGCAGGGGGAGAAGAGAGGTACGAGAGAGAGAAGGGAACGCCTTTACATGATTACTCATTTCAAAAGTAATAAATCATAATCATTTGACCATAACGACTAATCATTCTTATTGATGCCTCTGGAGTCCCCACTTCCAGGCTAAGGACGTATCTAATTTTTGATCCCCCCGATACCCGATTTCACATTGGGTTACTTCTTTTGAAGATTTTGTAGAACAATAACAACAACAGAATATGAGAGAGAGATATGAAAAGCGGGGTAATATCTAGACGAAAATTGAAATAATATGGAACGATGTGAAAAACAGTGGTACATCACATAGTTTCGATGCCAGTCTCACCTGATGTCAATCAAACAGAAATTCCATCAATCACGGCCAGTGTTTCATGCGACATGGGAATAGGGATGGTTAATTCCACCAATCAGCGATGAGTATAGAAAGGTTAACCCCCCTCCCACTACAGATTCTTCCACCTGTGTTAGGGGTCTGATCATGGGCGATGCGACGCCGGAAGCTCCCCGTCTAGCTTCCCCTGTATGCCCTCATCATCCATGTCATCTGTCAGTGAGGGTGTGAAATCTAGGTGTGGTCTTATTGTTACTCTTTTGCTTTCTTGAAAAACAGAATACAAAAATCTTCACGTAGAAATCCATAAATATGCGGGCGATGATGTGAAACAAAAGTCAAAGCAATCTGCTTTTGATATAAAGAAAGTTATTTCACTCGGTGAAGATTAAATAGCTTGCCAGCGGCAGATTTCGATACACCTTTCACTCTCTCCAGACATGTTTTCGAAGGCAGATTTGTGGTGGAAAAACGAAAAAGAGCCCGCCGATTTTTCTTAGCGGATGACAAGCGGAATCTAGGCTGCTGAATCTTGCAATGATATCAAACGGACACCGGGTATAAAATCTGTGACCAAACAAAAAAAGGTAAGCTTTACCGATCATCATACTATCTCACTGAGTCGTAATTCGTCTAATCCTTATATTTTGCCATTTTAAATTACTAGATTATGAAGGTATCAAGCTTTAGTTTGATACTCCTTGGTTCGTTTCACACGTGTTCTGATCTCGCTGCATTATGCCGGGATACCAGTTCGGGGGCAGAAGAGGGGTGGTTCTAATTTAAACTGATTTTTGGCGGGATTGAATTTCGGGAGAAAAATCTGTGATGCTGGGGGGATGATGCTCAGATGTGTGGCAAAGCGGGGCGGATTGCCGGACAATTATTGTTCCAAGATGGCATCCCTTTGAGCTATGTCAACAATTTATTTCAGAACCAGATCAATATGTTCTCTACTGTCACGGGTGCTTTCACATTCCAATGTATTCCATACCATTGCATCCAGGGAGAAGTTTAGAAAGCATTTCCAGCCTACAACGATTTTAGAGCTGCCCGAGTGAAAAATGTTCATTGTTTTTCTACGCACAGCAACAGAATTATTATTATATTTGGAAAGAGGGGTGCACCAAGAAACCTTTGATTAATTTTCTATCTCTCTCTCTCTCTCTTTGTAATGTCTTAGTGGTCTGAAAGTGCTTGAAATATAAAATTGTGTTATATTCGTGTTGCAGGAAAAAGGTTTTTCTTCCACAATGTAAATGTCCTTATTTCTTCATGGTGACTTTGAAAGGCTGTGTTATTCAAATTAAAATTCAATTTAATGTTATATTACTACCTAATAACAGATCATCTATCCTATATCTATTCATTTCATTTATTGATTTATTAATACGATTATTTATCTACACGTTTTTATCTAGCTATTTGTCTATGTATGCATTTATCTATCTATTCATATGTTTCTTTATTCATTCATTCATTCATTCATTCAAATTCCTATTTGTATTCGTATTTATTCATTTCCAACAGAAAGAGAGAAAAAATGGCATTACATAAGTAAAATATTCGGAACAGATATCGTTGTTTTTTTCTTGACTAGTACCAAAACTCTGTGGAAAAAAGTCTAAACTTCTTCATTATTTGGAGGCGTTAATTGGAGGCGAGGACTATTTCCCTTTGTTGTTTCGATAACAAATCATTCTCTCCATTTTTAGTTTGCTTGTTTTCAGTACTCATTCACAGTTGTATTGTTTTCTTCAACCATCAATTTAATTATTAAGAAGTACGACTGATAAAACTAAACATTAAAAATATAACTCGTTTCTTCTGTTTTCATTCAGTCATTTATTTTCCACTCATGGGGTGAAACACCTAACGGCAGAGCTGGTTTCCATAGGGGTCCACCAAAATAAAAACATATAAAAAAAAAAACATTCGAAGTACAAATGTCATTAACAAGATACACTGCAAAACGGTGGTGTTAAATCAACACCACTGGTGTTTATATAGGACAACACCACCATCAGAGTTGTCCTATATAAACACCAGTGGTGTTAATTTAACACCACCGTTTCCGAGTGTAGAAGTAAATCATTACAGAACAATAAAAGAGAAAGTGAAAATTCAGGATAAAATACGAAATAAGTCAACAGAATAATCATGATAATAAAACAAGACCGTAGATGACCAAACAAGGGTCTTGGGTATAAAAAAAAATTAACAAAAATTTCTCTAAAATCACTGAAACATTAGAAAATACTAACAAAATATAACATGAAAATTAAAAGAGCGACCTAACAAATCACAGACACACAAGCAAACTGAAAAATTAAAGGATAAGTAGAGAGTAAATAGGGGAGGAAAGATTTTTTTACTGATTTTTTTTTAGCATAATATGATGAGTGAATGGCTACATTGTGTGTAATTTGGGAACAGAAAATTTACTGGGAATTTATTAACAAAAGTTGTGAAATTGTTGAATGACATACATGACGTGACTGCTTTTTCAATATCGTAGAGAGTTCCTCCGTGTTGTTGTTGTTGTTGTTGTTGATTTTTTCGGCGCTGTCATTCAAAAATGAATATTTACGCCGTTCTCAGTTGCGTTCTTAAAGATTCAAATTCAAAGCAGCATAAAGCTTGAGATACTGCCTCATCAGGAAATTTTGATAATTAACCATCCTCTGCGGCCACCTGTCATTTCAAATATTATTTTAGAAAATCTATTTGCAATATATTTATGTTCTCCCTAGTAGGTGTGATGAGGAAATAAACATACTTTTCTTTTTTTTTTTAATAAGACAACAAAATATTTCACTCGTTCGCTTCGCTTGTTTATGAAACAGGAAAGACGCCAATCCCTTCCCTGGCAAAAGTTTGCATGTACACCCAAAATAAACTTGTATGAATCGTGTTTGAGTAAAACGAGGAATTGTTTAACGTGTATTTTGAAATGTGTATCTGAGATGGGTGCGACCTCTGAGTCAATCAGAAAAACCTCTTTTTTGTCAGCTTTGTAATTGCATTTATTCAAATAATTTGCTAGTTTCGATTTAGTCAGATCTTTTTTCTTTGTTAGCAATTACGGGTCATATCATACTCGTTTACCATCAATTCTTGTTTTTCTTTTCCTTCTTTCTTTCTGTTTTTTTTTTCTAAGTTCTATTGTCTGACATATAGGAAATCAGTACTTTTCTGAGAGTCATCCTAAGAAACGGTAAGAAAAAAAATTATGACATAGGATAATGAGGGAGAGAGAGTGGGAGGAGAAGGGAAGATGGGGAGAGAGATAGGAGGAAGAGAGGAGAGGGAGGGGAGTGAGATTAAGAGAGGGAGAGAGAGATAGAGAGAGGGAGAGAGAGATGGAGAGCCAGAGACAGAGGGAGACACAGAGAGAGAGAGAGGAAGGGAGGAGTAAAGACAGAGTATTAAAGAGCTGGTTATCATGGTTATAGAAAGAGAGAGGGAGGGGAGAAATAGAGAAATCATTTTTTACTTTTCTTTGGAAAAAAAATCAAACCGCAAAAGATTGTTTGACAGAAATGGAACATTTATTTCCTGTCAACAATCATCGAAGCAATATAGTTCGTCAGATATGAACTTTTGAATTGGATTCATAACTGTCATTTTAGGCAAAGAACAAATCCACAAAGCTTGGTCGCCGATGTATGATAAGTATAACTAATGACTGAACATATAACTGTCGCTTTCATGTGACATCATATGATTTATACTTCCATTTTGTAAGGGCGTTTCTGAAGAGAGATAATTTCTAATATGATTAAAGAGATTGTCTCGACTTCTGTTCCCTTTGCTTGCCCTCTGTGTACTTATAAACCACAAACAATATCAGAGACCCCTAAAAAAATCTTCTTCTTCTTATCCATCTTTTGTTTTCGTTTGTTTGTTTGTCTGTTTATGGATTCGGTACGGCCAGATGGCTGCCTCGCATTGCAAATCATACCCTTGAAAACATAACTTGGAAATAGGCTTAAAACAATACCAACACATCTTGCATCTATTAAGATAGATGTATTACTACTATATTCTTAGCAGGGTGCTTAGTGGGAACAATTAAAAATAACTTTAACATCAACTTGATCTTTCACAGAGGTCTCGATTCCTTTTAACATGTTTAAAATCTTCGCTCATTTCTAATAGCTTCTTCCTACAAAAAAAAAATTCTTCCTTTTAAAAGAAGTGTGAATATTCAACAGCATTTGATGAAATAAAAAAACATTAATAATGTCAAAAGGACATTTGATTCAAAAGAACATTTGCAAAAACAGAAAATCTAGACATGTGCCAAACTCAATATCTCCTACTTTATTTCATCGATCTGGCTTTGCACGCATCATATCAAGAACAATTACCAAAATAAAAGAAAACACGATAAGAATTAGATGATGATGTTTCATGAAGCATACCCATGCATGGTACATATAAGAATTAAGCGATAAGCATCGAGCACGTATTTTTAAAATGATCACCCAATAAAGATGTAGTAGCCGATATCTGATGGGAGCCCACTGCTAAGAAATTAGATGTTTCCCCAAAGTACCAGAATGATTAGTCGATGCACATTCCAACGCCTGACTTCTTCCTTGCTAAAGGCAAACATTTTAACACTTTCATTAGATGTAGGTCTAATCATTTTGGCTGAGTGCAGTGAATATCAGGGAAATACATATAGATAGCTTTTAAACAGCGAGGGATCAATAAATGTCAGGAACCACAGGTCAGAAAAATATAACTTACAAGCAAGAAAGTAACAAAAAATAAGAGCAAACAAACAAATCGAACAAAACAACAACTGTATAGCAGCAACGACAACAAAATCTTATCACTCTAATTTCTGCGGAATCAAATTTGACTCGGAATGGCGTCAGCTGGGAGTCAACTCTATTCCGAGTTAAAGTACGTGAATCAGATTTCCGAATTTATTTGACTCGGACTTGTGTGGTTTCAATTGAAAATGGACCAACTTCGAGTCAAGGTAATTCTATTCCGAGTCAAATTGATTCGAAAATCCAAGTCACTTTAAATCCGAATAGAGTTGACTCCCAGTTGACTCCCAGCTGACTCCAATCCGAGTCAAATTTGACTCCGCAGAAATAAGAGTGTACATTTTTGCCCATGATTTTCGTCAGGCAACACGAAAAAAAACAACAACAAATTTTCAGATTTCTGGAAGTGCTTTTTCAAGCAAAACAAAGAACAAAACATGCAATAGAAGTCGAAAGCGGGATGTTTCACGACTGGACTGAATACGCGAAGGTCTTAGATTCGATCTATGGAATGGCACATGAGTCTTAAGACATTTTATCTATAATGCCTCTCTCCACCCGGGTGTCGAAAGGATATGCCTGGCGGCAGGTATAGTTTTGGTCAAAATTTTGTGTGCCCGCAAAATTGCACCAGAATGCTCCCCAGGGAGCGGAGAATTCATGCAAATGCAGGGCAAGCCTGGAAACGTCTGTGCAGAGACATCTTTGACATTGGCGTAAATCCCGGGGGGATGGGGATATATCCCCCCCCCCCCCCCACACACACACACACTTTTTCGAGAGGGAGGATGGCGTGTACAAATATCCCCCCCACACTTTTGAAGGTAGAAATGATATTTTAATTAATCAGTTAGTAAAATTTTTGACAATTCGTCATAAATGACCATCAGATTTTAGAATTTCTATTTGAAAATGCGATTAAAAGCCAGAAAAGTTGTTATTTTTGGCTCGCTCGCTTCGCAAAATGTGTGTAAGGGGGTCTGTGCGGGTGGGTGAGGATGTGTGTTTATACTTAAGTGTGAGTTCGACAGGAAAAACAAAATCGGCAAAAAAGTCGATCATCCCCCCCCCCCCCCCCCCCGCTCCTCAAAGTGGATTTACGCCGGTGATCTTTGACAAAATGTTTATCAATTTCAATGGCGATTCAGGTATACATTGATACACTGATGAAATTCATTTTACTCGCTCATAGAGGCTTCAACTTCTTGGGCAGATGTTGAAATCATATGATGGCATCCTTTTGAAGATTTAGCCCTAAAAGCCAGTGTATGACCGATTTACATGAGACATGGGAGGCTGCCAAATTGTCCATTGCAATTATATTCTGGTTGGCTTGAAAAGACCAGTAGCATTGACCGACATAGGTACGTCGATACTACTTTCGATGATCCATTGATATGAGGGGATTTAAAGTGCGCGCCAAGAGACACGATTTCCCACTAAAACTTCGATAATCATTTCGTCGTCGTCGTCGTCGTTGTTGTGGTCATGTTTGACTTATTTACAGAAAATCGTATCCATTTACCCACTTTCTTTATCCCACCATCAATATTCTTTGAATAATGTGTACCTATTGTTTTGTTATGAATGTACTACTTTTAATGTTTTGATAATACTATCATCTTTTTTGCAGTATTCTTGTCAATCGCAAGGCTGCCATGTACAATGTTTTTCATACCACAATAAATAGATAAATAAATGAATAAATAAGTGATTGAATAAATAAATGAATAAATAAGTAAATAGATAAATAGGTCTAGCATAATACAAGTTTTTTAATTCTTTATGGAATGTTTCTCTGGGTATTTGTTCTATTTCTTGATCTAAATTTCTTGGGAATATTTCCTTTATGTATGATGATGATTATGATGATAATACGAATTATCATTATCATTGTTATTACTATCATTATTATTATCATTATCATTATAATCATCAGCAACAGCAGCAACAGCATCATCTTTATATACTCATTCATTTCGTTTCTGATCGACTCCTGTAATGTGCAGTCCATTAAGAAGCCATCCAGACGCTGTTATTTCACATACCACGTGATCAAACGTAAGAACCAGTCATTTTGACAAAGTTAATCTACTAAAATATTAATTAGATCAAAGTTAAGCAAGACTGACATTACTGGGTCGTGATGAATGGAAGAAGGGTAATTAAAAACAGCCTAAGTTCTTTCAAGTACATTAAGATAACATTTCTTGTCAACGGAGGCGTAGCGTTTGTCCAGACATTAAAGGGCATTAGTATGGATGGGGTGCACTAATTTTACTCCTCGAATGCAGTGCGAAAAGGGGGGCCATCAAGTAGAGGCTTAAGCCGTGGTCATCAAGTGTCAAATGTGATATTCATTTTTTTTTTCAGATTCCATAAAAATGATAGCCCTACTGGCATGACAGGACATTAAGGGGCAAAATTGGTGTGTTTTTTAAACACTTTCCAGTCATATAACGTTTTTTGTTTTGCTTTGTTTTGTTTTAGGCCTTTGTAAGTAAATCCAATTTCGAATTCGGCAATGTATATTTTCCACTTGTTTTAAGAACTACGAACTTATAAGAATAGCTGATACGAATGAAAATATTTATTCTTTGTCACTGACGATCGCTCAAAACAATACCTACTTGACTGGAATTAATAAATTCCACTTGAAAAAAAAATCTCATTGTTTGAGATTTTGTCTTTAATATTTGCATCTGATTTAAATCTTGATTGTAGGAAACATGGCGTATTGGAAGACCCCTTACTTTTTAAGTCTTTTTGAAACATTTCTAAAATTATTACTTGAGCGCTGAAAAATCTGGCTCAGTTGAAATGAAATCAAATTATTATTAATTGTAACATAAAGATATTGAAATAATCATGATGAGCTGTAAAGATATCATCTACTATCTTCGATGTTCCTTTTCTTAATTAATGCCGATTTTTTTTCTGAGAGACTCTGAAATAAATATATAATCAATTTATACCATATTTCATGATAATGTCGAAATGTTACATAACACTCTTTAAAGCACTGCATAAACATTTTTTATCGCGTCATAGATCATGATGATCACAGAGTTTACCTTAATTTTGCAATGATATTCCTCTTAATTTGCTTGAGGCATTTTGGGATGAAGAGTCGCCTGGGTGATTAATCATGAATATCAAAGATAAAGACTTTATAATCTTCGAAGAAAATAGTTTGAAAGACGAGTTGATTTGCTGTGCATGACATGAGCTTCAATTCTTATCCGCTTTGAATTGAAAGAGGGCGGGAAAGCCATCGAAACATGACAAAAATGATTTCTAGTCAGACTACAAGCTCACAACAGGTGCTTACGTCACAAGATGTTATACTTCGGGCCCGCCAAATCAGTGAGGGCAGGGCATAGCCACTCTGATATCCTCCAAAACTCTCGACATGGCCTATCTGATAACTTCGAGACAGAGAACTGGAGAGAAATCAGACTGAAGAACGTTCACAAATCTTTCTTTAGCGTCCAGGGCAAACGGGTTCAACTGATCGCCCACAATTAAATAAGATCGATGGGAAATTTGTAACAATCTTGAATAAATCATGTTAAGGTCCAAGCCAATTAAGTTATCTGTGTTTTATGGGGAGTGTTAAGGGAACTATTTGTCTAAATCGTCAGAGCAATTAGTCTGCCGTAATTATTGTACATGAAATGGGTGGAGTGTGCAGTTTACAACAGGAAGGGCTTTAAGGAACAGGAAAATTGCCAATCTGTAAATGTTTCGTTTTATTTTAATATCAAAATGGGGTCTGGGAAGGGTCTTAGTAAAAAAAAAGTAAAAGCCATGAGGTTAAATCTAACCTCAGTTTAAACCAGGGAACGCAGTAGCATTTTTTTTTCAATAGATAATGCGGTAGAGCTGATGGTCAACAGCCCCTTCCCCTCCCGACGATCTTCAAAATAAAAATATGCATTAAAAAAACAAAAACATGAACGATGACCTCCATTTCTAAAAAGGTGTAGTTCACGTAGAAGTTAAACGGGGGGGGGGGGGGGAGAGTAAGAAAGCGAGGAAATCACAGATCATCCAACATTTTGATAAAATTCTACAGAAATAGGAAGTGATGAATAATACTTTTGAAAAAGGAATTGCTGAACGCATAATCAAACAAGCAAACATTGTCAACTATAATGAAGTACCTTGCAAAGTCTTCTCTCACTAGCTCTGTGCTGAAAAAAAAAAATCATTGAAATTATCTTTTCTCTAAAGCGTATATTTTACTATACAATCATGCAAATTAAATATAACTAGAGTTCATGTACTTACACAAGCCCTAGGTAAAGGAGGATAACAAGAAAAATTAGTACACCCTGTAAAATAAGAAAAAGGATCTAGCTATGACAAATTGTATTTCCTTAATGGCAATGATAATAATGACAATGCTTATCATTGTATTGCAAGGATCCGCCATCAACTAATGATCACGTGATTTTATGCGAAAAAAATTAACATTGACAAGGGCGGGTAATAAAAGAGCATCTTTTCTCTCCCTACCCACTGCTTGCTGACCCGGTACGGTCACGGCTGCATTATACCTCAATCACCGTTGCTCTTGAAAGGTGTCGTATCGTAGACTCTAAGCTTCGGGTATGCGCTGTAATTTATTGCGCGTTGACAAGTGTGTGGCCAGCCAGGCGAGGGTGTATAGGTGCAGTGATGGAGCTACGGGGGCTAAGGGGTACAGTGAGGGGTAGCCCCTCCCCCTTCCCCCATCGAATAGCGAACAAGGAAATAAGTGGTAAATTAGTTGTTTTAAATGACTTAAGAAAGAATGTGCGGAAATGTATAAGCACACTCTAAGAAAAAAAGTTGAAATTTTTCATCCCAAATGCAACAATAGTAGCACCTTTTGGATGCAATCCTGCACCCTTGCATCCTAAATGAAAAGATGCACCCTTTCGTTCTTGTATGCACTCGGAAATGCCCATCTGCACCCTTAAAGGTGCAGTTATGCACCTTAAAGTAAAGGGTGCAGAAATATTTGCATCCAAGAGGGTGCAAATTTGCAACTTCCCTAAAGGGCACAATTCTGCACTCTAAAGGTACTAGTAATGCATAATCATGAAAATGCTTTTGGGGGTGCAAAGTTGCACCCATAAAGGAGCTGCTGGTGTTGCATTTGAGAGGTGCAAAATTGAACACTTTTTTTTCTTAGTGTGCAACTATAAGGGACCGACTGCTTCAATTCTTGAAGGGACTCGGTAATTAGGATTTCATTTTTTTAAGGGAACTATAACGCATCCCTGGCTGATTCTCGCAGTAAAGAGAACACTGCCCTATACCATTGGGCCATCGTGAATGCTCTTGCACCTCCTGAATTGAAGGGGAGCGGAGAAGAGAAAAGGAAAATGAAAATATCTAGATGATAAGACTTCCTCCCACCTTTCGTTCAGTCGCCCTTTCCTCTTTTCCTCTTCAGTTCTTTTCATTTAGCGAGTATTAGTAAGTTCACTGCACCGCCCCCTTCCTTTCCACACCAGTGCCCCGGCGATGGCTGAAGCCACGCTACGCCACTACGCAGGTAGACCTATAATGGTGTAGGTGATAATGATATCATAATCCCGTAAGCATGATGCTGGTCAGAACGAAACAGAGAAATGGCGCGGGACTTGCATGACAACTCCCGACCTTGGCCCAAGATGATAGGAATTTCATTGTTCAAGAATCTACCTGAGCAGTATGAAAATGAAATAAGAACGAAAAAGGTTTAAATATGAGTTGACTAGCTGTGCATGGCATGACATGGGCTTCACTTCGTATCCGCTATTAATTGAAAGCCATTGAAACATGACAAGAAATTATTTCTATTTAAGTAAGAACTACGCTTTTTGGAAAGTGAAAAAATGCCATTGCCATTGATATATAATAATCAGCTAAAATCACATGTCAAAAACAAGGAATACAATCTGGAGAAACAATAAACATAAACTAAAATTTTACACTTTCTTCGAACATGTCGAAGATGTAGCACAGCCCAATAGTCAGTTGATTGGATTTGCCAGGAACGTTTGATTGGATTGATTTTACTGAGTTTTAGTTAAACAGGAAATTGAATACTGTTCTTTTCGGTGCCGTATAGAGTCAACAGATACACACATAATTTTATGTTTTGAAATATATAAAGCAACGAATGTTTAAGCACAATTCGTCATCATTCGACTTATCAAAATGATTTTTTTATTTATTTGATAAACAGCAGATGTGAAATAAAGTTGTCTTAAACTTGAGCATTTTTGCATACATCTACAGTTATTTACATCCCTTTTATTTTTAACTCTCATGTTCCTTATTCATGTTATTGTAATCCTTTCCTGAAAGGATGCTTACACAAGTGTAGCAATTTTGCCTTTGTGCGATGATCATAATTCCATCTTTTTTTCATAACAAGTTGCTAGCAATCATTATTACATTTACCCTAAGTTTAAAAACCTTTTCCAGTATTTTTATGACACGAGGCACCAATAAAAAGAATAATTATTTCACAAGACAACGAAATTCCGGATTACAAAAACAGCCAGTAGATCCATTTTTTCCACATGTCATGAGATTTTTAGTAATCTATTTCTGATATGTATTTCTAACTTTATCATGATGATTAAAGGACCGTATAGGAGATGCAATGTCATACATCTTGCCCTTGAACAAACTCTATCAAGATTACAGCGGGAACATCCTCCTTCACAATTAACTATTCCTCCTTCATCATGATCACTTTGCACTGTTCATCTGACTCTCATCAAGAGTTAATATGAAAAAGAGCTTGCATCATCTGGCAAACTTATTCATGTTAGTATGTTCCTCATCATTCCATCGTATCTTCCCTTCGACGATAACTAGGGAAAGCCAATGAGCATCGACAGACTAAATTATCGCAAATTAGACCCTTGCTCGCTAATTCTTTCATTTCTCTATCATATTCCCGTAGAGGATAGTTTCTTATATTCTCAGCGTCATTTGTAATCAATGTCACCTCATTGCAGAGTGTTGGTAATGTATTCTCGCTGCTGTACAAATATCAACACTTTTTATATCAGTAATTAGAGGACCGGATGTAACGGGTTGAGTTACAGGCGGAGACAAATCGTTCCAGCTGATTGCATTTGTAGTTATAGCAAAGTAGATTTTAGAGGTAATGTGATCGCGGAAAATTTGAATTGAAAGTTGTAAAAAGAATTAGTCGAAAGCAGAATGACATAAGTCACATGCTTAAAGATAAATTACGTAATGAAGAAGCCCTCATGAAAAAAATCAGATAAACAAACAAGAACGGAACAAAAATTGACCCCTTAGAAAATTGATTCCTCTATATTTCAAGTAAACTATACAAAGCGTTTCAGATATTTTTTTTTTCTCCGACCAGTTTGTTAGTTCGTCAACATTTCTTGTCAAACCGAGAAATGCTCATTTTGATCGGCATTTTTACCAGACACATTTCAACACTTTTCCGCTGGAAACAAAGAAGAATAGAATAGATATTTATTTGACAAATTTGACGTACTATTTTCTGGTAATTAAGAATTGCCTAAATTACTATTAGAAAACTAACAATTGGCATGAGTAAATATACTTCTTTTAATTACTCATTTAGTATTGTGTTCTTTGTTCTGTGGAAAGGGAACAGGTACTGCATACAATTTTTTCTGAGCATTAAAACATTCTGAATCAATTAAAAGGTCTCTTCTGTATGCTATGTAAATTATTAAATTGTAAAATAATAAATTTCTCATGCGCCACGCAGGTGTAATGTAATCTTACCTTATGCATTAGTCATCTCATGTATAACCAATTTACTGATTGTTACAGAGGTCAAAATTAAACCACAATCACGTCGAATTACCTAAATGCATCACCCAACTTATTAGACCAGTATGCCAATGCCGCAGTCACACAGTCACGTGGAACTATCATTCTCTATAAATCGCCCAACACTGTAAGAAAAAGAAAAAAAAAGTGGAGAATTTACAGTAAATCACTGGAAGCAGAGATTCCAGTAATACACCTTTTTTGTTGTTTTGTTTTTTGTTTACAGTATTGTACTGTTTATTCTACAATAAAACTTTAAACAGCAGTAAAGTAGAGTATTTCACTGTTAATGATGCAGTATTTTATTGTAAATTCCTAGCAATATTTCACAGTGAACTTCACTAGTCCGGGGCTGTTTCACAAGGCTGGGCGCAAAGTTACGCGTGACTTTAAGCATGTTAAGAACGACTTGACAGGTCTATGCAGACACCAAACAAACTAACAAAAAACAAACAAACAAACAAACAAACAAAAAACAAACGAACAAACGAACAAACAAACAAACAAACAAAAGCACGTTGCAACCAAAGGCCAATAATCCAAGCGGTTTGTGACGAGGTGTAGCAGTGTGACTAGGGCGAAATAATTACCATCGTTGATGACGAAAAGAGTTTTTCTTAAGGAAAAGCATTAAATCATCCCACCTCACGCATTCAAGCTTGCATCCGTTCTAGAAATTAGGCCTTGGGGTGATATCTCCGCCAGGTATGTCATAAATCCTAGCAATAATTGCTAAAAGGTGTTGAATTTTCGTTTTCTTGAAATGAATCTATATTCGTGGTATAATTTGCCCCGGAGAAAAAGTAGGAATGGATGAGTTGACACGGCGGTCAGGCGCGGCGACCCCCGGCGTATCTTGTCTGAGATCCGAGCAGGATTGAAAAGTTGGCACAGTTCAGGAGTTTACATTATTCACCATAAAAAGCTTCAAGCTTCTGCGTTATATTCCATATAGCATATATCAGAATACACACTGTAAAAAAGAGTTGTTTTAGAATTATTTATTAATTGATTATTTTTCTATTCCTTTCTTTTCTATTACATCAGGACCATGATGCAAAACAGTTTCATACTGACCATATTTTATCCTGCATAATTTCATGAGATACTTATATAGATAAATAAACAAATAAAAAGATAAATATGATAAAGATAATGAATGACAATATATCCATCTCAAGAGATGATCAAGGTGCATACAAGATAATTTCAATTACATAAGATAAAAAAACGAAAGTTGTGTTAAAATGTAAGCTCACAAGGAAATTTAACAATATGCATTAAGCATTAGATAAGTTTTAAGCAGATAAATAGATAAAGATGAATAAATAGATAAATAAATAAATAAATAAATGAATGAATAAACAAATAATTATCAGTTACCACTTTCAACAAACCATTAAGAATGATCAAGATTTGCTAAGTAAACGTTAGATAGCGAAATACATACGAATAAGGGAACAATCAGTTTAAAATACGAATGCGACTGATATACAATTCAGAAAAGCGATGAAAACCTAAACGAAATATAAACAAATAAAACGAAAAGAAATAGCTGGAAGGTATACTCAAACAAAATGAAGTTGAAAGATATTTTTCAAAAAGTTATAAATCATGAAAAGGAGAAGATCGTAAGAAGTACCTTAAGGTCTAATTCACAGCAGGCCCCCCCCCCCCCCCCCCATGAAAGAAAGAAAAATAACAAAGGGAAAAGATGAAATCTTAAGAGAAGGAGGTGTGACAAATCGTTTGCTCTCTGAGATAATCGATGAGTCACATCTGCACAAATTCCAAAGCTTTAGTAAAGGCGGTGGCCCTTCCCTCAAAATAATGAGAAAAGTGGAATTATGAGCATTGAGTCAGACGAGAAGAAAGGGCTTTACAGGGCACATTAACGAAACCTGGTCTTCCTCCAAAAACGTGTTTAACCTTCCTTAGCCTGAGGCAGGTGAGACAGTCTTAACCTTGGTCCAAGCTATTCGATGCTTATCATGCTTATCGCAGTTATCACCACGACAGGCATGTTATCTTTTTTTACCTAGCTGAACACTTCTTTGCGACTTAGATCGTGTTTTCCAATATTTTAAACACGCTCTCAAAGCAGTTTCGAATTTTTGGACCGCCTAGTGCCAATGATTTTTTTACATTCAATGTTAAAATGATTATGGGGATGCCTGGAATGAAGCTAAACGGATAGATATCGATTAGGGATGATATGTTTGGTTGGTCGTGGATATGATTATGCCGTCATGCTTCGCAGGGATCACTAGCCCAGAGGGATCGTGATTTTTATCATGAACTATTGTCCACAGGAATGTTTGATACCTCGTTCTAAATTATAACCAGCAGTGCCTGCCTTCTGGTGGTGACACTGATCATCTCAAAATTTATCCACGTTATTTATTGTAGACTAGAACCATTGAGGTTCTGATGAACTTTACCAGATTAAGGTTTTGCAGATAGTATAAAGTATATTTTGAAAATGAAGTTAATTTTAAAACCCTACAACATTTTAATAATGTTTAAAATGGCAATAAAAATATAAGTCATAAACATGATAACTCCTGAAAATAACCGTATATACATTTCTATTTTTTTTTAATGAAAGAAAGAACATCCCGATAAAGAGATTAAACATGTTAAAATATGAACTTGGAATGAGTAGAGGGAAAAACCGCCAATGAGTATGATTTTTGTTAATCTACAAAGGACTACTTTAACCAGAAGGGAAAGAGAGAGAGAGGGGGGGGGGGGTCGAGAAAGGGAGGAGAAAGGAGACTAGACGGAGTGTGCAGAGAGAGAAGAATATCACAATGATGAGATTCAAATGATACAGAGCGCCCTCTGTGTTGGAATGAATCCTCAGTCTCTGCTGAAATCTTTTACACTAAAGGTGTGAAGTTTGAAATGAAAGAAATATCCAACGTAGCACACCTGGTTTAGATTCAAATTGCTCTTCTTTTTTTTCCAAAGATGAAAAAATAAATCCATGCCAAATCACCCACGCTGAATACCTTGGACTGCCTGCCAGATCAAACAGTGTCGGGTTTTGTTCACCTTTTTATTTATTTTGACTTTCATTTTGAACAGCACATTTTTTCTTTCTCGTTCATCTCCTAATGTCTTCATCTCCTTACTGTTCTCCATCAATTTCACGGAAGACTGCTCCATTGTAGAATTGATTTGATCATAAATGACATATCTTTGGACAGGGTTCTGTTCTCAAGTTAGAGAAAAGGTAAGGTAAAACTTTTGTGGTTTTTGTAGTCCGATTTATGATTGATTAAAATGATAATAATCATAATGATAATCAATAACTTATGCAGCACAAATCATTAGTATCTATGTGCACTTAGCAAATATCAGGTTGGCATAGTTATGTGGTAAAATTATGTAAAATTCATAAACTCATTTATATTTCAAATATTTGTAGGTTAACAAAAGATGGTTAAGTGGCTGAACCACTAGTGCTTATTCATTGATTTACCCCATTTTTCATCTTTTCGTCATCAATACATTAATTGAATAGGTGTTCTCAAAATGCAATCCATGAAGGATATATATTCCGATATTGCTGCGAGAAGGTTTTCTCATTCATTTCTTTTAGATTTATCTTGAGATCACTTGCTTTGGAAAAAAAGGCGTCATGTTGATATGAAAGAAAGGGGGAAATGAAAATCCTGAAAGTAAGACAGCATGTGAAGAAAAATATATAAAAGGGAAGCATGATTACTCAGATTATCCAGGTTATTGCCAGCGAAATAAAATCTTTAATCGCATATACATTAATACGTTAATAATTCGTGCACGTATCTTAAATCCATTCACGCAGTAAAGAGAACTTGGCCAGACTGTTTTCTGCTCACATGTATGTCTTACATTATTAGAACCTAATCATTATTTCAATTTTTTTTTTTTTTTTTTTTTTTGGGGGGGGGGCAGATTTTTTTCCGCAAAAATTAAGTTTTATAACGCCAATCCCTCTACTTCACCTCTCTAATTAATGAATACAAGATAAACCATTTTGGCACTTTTCCTTGACCCCGTCTTGGGGTCAATGCAAAGCATATTTGTTGAAGCAATACTAACATAGCAACTCACATTTCCTTGATTACTACTCCCTGTTGGAAGTCCTTCAACAACCATGATAAACACAGAATAATTCCTGGCGCTTGAGCGCTACGAGACGATCTTTGAAACAAAACACACAATTCTTTCTTTCTTCCAACGTTCGAAATCTCGCACGAAAGGAAGCAAAGAAGTGCACGCGATGTTTTCATTAACTAGAAGGCCAGTTAATTCTTATACCAAATGAACAAAAACCGGAGATAAGGTAGTAATGAAGTGGAAAATGTGTACTTCCGATGATCCATTGAGTGATTTCCCTTTTATGCTCCACCAAATCGATTTCATAAACCAAAATACCCTTTTTCCTCTTTTCTTATCTGAGAATCCAATTATGCTGAAACAGCCGTAATTTGGTAATCATGATCTAATATAGAGAAAGTCATGTGTTTCTTCGTTTCCTGAAAATCCTAATTACCAGTGTAAGTCCGTCTAATAACAGGGTCTTAATAAGATAACAGGAAAACCAGTAAATCTTTTCCGTTTACAGTCAACTATTCCGGCCACACTTTCTGAAAAAAAAAGTGTCTTTTCTATGTGCTTTCACTGTAATTACGCTCAACCAGGAGTAACGTCATTGATTACTGGGTATTTTTAGAGAGTGGCTATCAACCTCAGTGGAATTAATGAATTAGATTTGTCTTACATGCGAAAAATATAGATTTCATTATCATTATAGATCAATTAAAATGTTTATGAAGAAGTCATGCAGGTTGGGTTTAAAAGGAAAAATATTTCCTGAAAAGTTTACAAATGATTCGGGCGAATAGTATGTT
>CM057167.1:1500316-1524497 GCA_029962745.1 Echinometra lucunter | reverse complement strand
TATCTATCTATCTATCTATCTATCTATCTATCTATCTATCTACCTATCTATCTATCTATCTACCTATCTATCTATTTATCTATCTATCTGTCTATCTATATATCCATATCTTGCAGCTTCTATATATTCATTTTTTCGGGGGTTTTTTCTTTTCACTCTCTACGTCTCTCCACTCAAGTTACCAGGAGAGTTGTGAAAGGAAGGAAGCTGCTATGGTCTACTGACTACCAATTGCTTGCATGTATATGAGCAATAGCTTAGCGCCTCGGGCTAGCACCAAAAATGCTTGTGAATCGATCGGAGAAAACAGAACACAGGAGAACGATTAAGAGCATCAATCTCCATTGAGTTTCACTTTCACTGTTTTATCTCTCATTGGAGTTGCGATACCCATCTTTATCATATCATTGTACGTCGACTGCCCCCGTGTGCCCAGCACTCTTTCATTATTATACGCCTTGTGCCTCTTACCTCCATCATGTGTATGTCATTAAGAGATCGGGGTTCTTTTACTTACATTGACACCAAGCACACCCTCTTGTATTCTTTCATAAAATAATCTATAAATAACAAGAAATAGTCGGGTATTTTGCCAATTTTGCTCTCTTGCCGTTCATGCCGTTGGTGACATGACCTGTGACAGTTGCCCCTGTCTTTTCTTCGAAGACATAAGGTTAGGGTTGTGATACGGATTTTGGTTTAAAAAATGTATGGTGAGGGTAAGGATTTAGGTTGTTGTTAGGTTTGAGATAAGGCTTTATGTTTGGCTTATAAGATGTAGGGCCCCGTTGCATAAAACATACCATTGATGGTAACTTTGCCATCAGTGGTTACTTCCATGGAAAGCTTGAATTTGATTGGCGGCTGTTGAGCAGTGTTACCATGGTAGTTACTATTGATGGCAGAGTTACAATTAATGGTAAGTTTTATGCAACGGGGCCCAGATTTTCCATGGGAGCAAGTGTCGCCGGAGCAAATGTCATCACGGTCATGGAACCCTTGCCGTTATGGTTAAATGTGATGGAGCATGTTAGAAGGACCACTGTGGGCTTAAATATATGGATCGAGCCTCTATAGACCTGTCCTCAAGATTAAACGAATAGATAGATCAGTGTAGATACGATGATTAGATAATTGATTATAAAGGATCAGATGAGGTGCAAACATGGTTGGAGAAGGAGTTGAACCAGGGATGGAATGATGGGAAGGGACACACCCACACACTAAGAAAAAAAAGTGCAATTTTGCACCCTTCAAATGCAACACTGGGAGCTCCTTTTAGGGTGCAACTTTGCACCTTTAAAGGTGCAGTTCGCTATATTTTGCACCCTAAAGGGTGCAGAGTTGCACCCTTTTAGAGAAGGTGCAAATTTGCACCTTTTTGTACGCAAAAAATCTGCACCCTAAAAGGTGCAGAGTTGCACCTTTTAGGGTGCAAACGGACATTTTCGGGTGCAAACAAGAACAAAAAGGTGCATTTTTGCACCTTTTTCGTATAGGGTGCAAGATTGCACCCAAACAGATGCTGCCAGTGTTGCATTTAGGGTGCAAACTTGCACCTTTTTTCTTAGTGTGCAAGGATAGTTGAGATGGATGGAAACTTGGAAAGGAAGCATCAGTGTATGGGTCGGATGAGTAGAGTTGATACAAATGCATACTGGGTATAGGTAGGTGGAAGGGGTACGTCCATGGGTGGGTGGGATGGCTTGTAGGAGTGCATCCACTGGTGGCTGAGGTATAGGTAGAAGGATACGCCATGGATGGGTGGGGTGGCTTGTAGGGGTGCATCCTATGGGTGCATCCACTGATGGTTGAGGTATAGGTATAAGGGGTACACCGTACGTCCATGGGTGGGTGAGAAGGCTTGTAGGGGTGCAACATTGATGGCAATGATGGTGGACGTAGGTAGACGGGGTACGCCCATGGATGTTGGACGGCTTAAAGGGGTGCATCCATTGATCGTGAGGTAGGTAGACGGGGTATGCCCATGGATGGGTGGGGTGGCTTGAAGGGTAACGCCAAGGAGTTATTACTGTTGAATAACCTCTTGGTAACACCAGTGAACATAAGGCTGGATATGATTACTGAGATACATCTTACCGTATAGATAAACAAGGTTATATCTGTGGCTGGGTGAAGCAGAGAGAAGAGGTGTGGCCGATCAAGAGGGGGGGGGGGGGGGGGTACGCCAAGAGGTACGCCAAGAGGTGGGGTATATCGACAGATAGGGAAAAAGAAAGGATGTACACAGATTAATGAGTATGGTTGGACAGGTTGGTAGAAGCGGAACTTCCATGGGTGCATGCAAGGATGGATTACTGATGGATCAGGAAGGCAACTAAATGGATTGGTTTGATACCTCCTTGGTTTGATAAAAGAGGTATAGCAACTGAAGGTTGGGTGTATAGAAGGAGGTACATCAATGAATGGGTGGGTGAGATGACCTTCTCCGTGTAATGACCCTGAGAAAAAAGTTCATCCTCCTTGGAATACTGCTCCTCCTTCCTCCCATCTCACCCTGTTGGCACCAACCTCGTGACATTTAATCTCGACCACGTGATTCTGATCAAAGTGTCAACCTGATTTCAACGTCATACACTCTCCAGTGGCTTCGTTTCTAGCACTGTCACAGTGATTGAAACTGATCATTTTTTTCTTTCGATTATGACAAACATCAAAGGGTGATTCATAAGTGAAAGCAGAAAACATGCTCTAGACGCAAGGAAATCAACAAAGGTTACCCTGCATTCATGTTCAAGAGAGAGCGACTCTTCTTGGCGCTAAAAGTCGACACGAATTAGCCCGAACTAAGATGAAATTGCAAAATATCATCAAGCGGTATAATACGGAAATCCCAATAACACATGATATATTACTCTAATCCTTTGGCGTAGGAATCCATTAGTCCATCCGAAGATACACCAGAGTGTATTCATAAAACAAGGGCATGTTGATGGAATAGCCTATATAGAATTGACAGAGTACGATTTTCAGTTGGCCAAATTCCACGCATATATTGACTACAAAATATATGAGTTTAAACATGTTAAATAGTGACAACGTACTTTTCAAGAATGAAAATATCAATGTTTGTGGTGTATTGATGAAACATTGTACACATGGTAGCTATATTCCTCTTTGTGTAACACAACATCTTTTCATTAATAATCCGATGTTAAGCATTATGCTTATGTTGTTACAGTAAGCAATAAATTGCCATTTGCAAGGACACTCACAGAATGCAAAGTTCATTTCTGTAAAACGATTAAATTTTGCTTATATCATGCGAATACCGCCTCACTTGGACTAAACTCTAAACAATAATTGTAAAGTATTTATGCGATCCAGATTTTCGGGTTTTGAAACCTCCAAGATCATCATTATATCCCAACATTTGATGACAATTACACAATTTCCCATTGAACCCCAGAGCAAGGTCTGGTCTATAAACTCTCCAGGACTATCAAAACATTTATTCACGCCATTTGTGCTAACTGAAGATCAAGAATTCCCTCCCGTCCCTGACGAACAATAAAATATAAATGGCCCATCACGATGTGATTGACGTGTAGTATAATTCGTCAAAGGTGTCTTCTATATCTCTACCATCAAATACTTGATATCTCTATTAGGCCATCCAGCAATGTTTCCCATTTGTTCCAGATATTAGCAAATCATTTTTCTTAACCCATTCGTGACAGGAATTATTTAAAGCCTGATTTGATCAACTTTTATTCTTCAAATTGGCAACACCAACATTTTTCTTTTATTGTTACACTTTTCTTGTAAAATGTCATGTATCTGAAATAAATATAAATTGACAGAAATCATGATGAGAAGTCAAAAAGTTGCTAATTTGCAGGGGAAAACGGTGATTTTAAACTTTCTATCACATTGCCAATTTAAGGATTTTAATGCTTATTTTCCTTTAAAAAAATTTCAGCATCAAACAACGAATATTGATGCAACCAAAATGGACACAGTTTGTGTAGAATTTTTTGCTCTTTCTGCTCATGTATTTGGTATGATTTTTAGGGCTTTGCATCAAAAGATATTAGGACAAACCATAAAATGTGGACCTCTGTCACGAATGGGTTAAAGGCATTTTGTATCTGACTTCAATTGTTGAATTTTAAAAATGCAATTTTACATCGTTGATGACGACAAATAGAAAACAGGAATTCCTGGGTGTTTGTAAGCAAGAAAGTGTCAATTTCACTTCTCGAATAAATAATAAACCAAAAAAACAACAGACAGACATAAAACAAAAAAGGTAAATAAAACATATCAAAACAAATTAGCAAAACCCTTGCTATCTTAATCATTGGTTTATTCATGACAATAATGAGGATAAAAATCTAAAATTCTCGAGTTGACTTACGCTGCCCCATATCAGACGATTTCAGTCTATTCGTTATTTATATTTATCTATTTCATTTGTTGTTTTACTTAGACAGTAGGTCTTTCAGCTAAGATGACTGCTTGAGCAGAAGGCAATGTATCAGAAACATATAGAAAGCGAAAAAAAAAACAAAAAGAAACGCATTTTCATATTATAACCATAATCATGCAAACAGTATTATACAAACGTGATACAAACTTAAAAAAAAAACAGGAGTGGAAAGGAATAATCATTCATGAAAAAACCCTAAAACGTTTAATATTTGAGACAATAAAATCGAAAGGGTGTTATAAATTCATACTTTTTATGAAATAACATTCGAATAACAATGACAGGTATACAGACAATTCTGACAAATTCCCAAAATGTATCATTTATCATAGTTTTTATTTTGTTACTTCTTGTTTTGTTTTGCTTAACCTTATTTTTCATTATATGCAGTCAGTTGAAAAAGACGTAAGTTGATTAATATGCTTGTAATAATAAAAAAGTGAACATTTTTGTCTAGATTTTTTTGTAATTTTTCTAATCCCAACGCTGAATAATCTGATCAATATTTTTGTCTCTGGCTTTTAACACACAGTCCCATCTGCCTTCTGTCGGTGTACTCATCCTGTCTCCTCGAAATGCAAAGGACTCGTTTTGATTAACGGATACTAATAGTGCAATGTCACCCAACTAGTCCACTCAGTATCTCTTTCCTTTTTAGCTGGAGTGAGAGAAGAAGAAATGAATAATCATTTATTAGAAGGAGGAGGAGGAAGATAATAATCAAACTACTAATAGCAAAAAAGTGCAGTTATCAGTGCAAGGTAGCGAGCTGCTGCTGAGCTTGAACGGCCGATATTCGACGCGTCATTATTTTCCGGTTTTTAACCCCAAAATGACGAAAACTCAACTTCCATTTCTCGAATTCGAGCCATATGTAGCCTAAGGGTTGATGGGATGGGTGGGGGGAAAGAACGAATTGAAGAATAGAATCCGTAGTCCCATAGGCCTTTACGCCCATGTCGAAGTAAATGGTGTCCCCCTGTTTGTGTTGTTAACCCCTTCTGAATGGACCTATATATTCGTAGTTGGACATGCATTAGCATGCCGGTGAACGTATCATGCACTCCTATTATAGGAAAGGTGACTGAATCATTTTCTTAGAAAGAAATATGAAATCATTGACTAATTGTATTGTATTGCAGTGTTTTCAATGCTTGGATATGAAACTACCTCTTTGGTCAAATATATTCTCTCCTAATTTTTAAACTCATTTTCTCAAATTATAGTCAAACAATTGAAGCTCGAAATAATACCTTTTTGTTGATCACTCTGGGTTTATATCAACCAGGGAGAGCGTATGATTCGTGACATTTCTAGTAGTTCGGTATATTCAACAAGCTTATTCTCGATTGCTTCGACCAGATTTTTGAATAATAAATCTTTATGATTCCCTGTTTATTTTGTTCTCATCATAAACGAGTGGTTTCCTTGTTCCCACATATCTTTTGTTTTAAAGCAATTATGAAATAAAAACATTCTTTTACAATTCGTGAAATAATACAAATTTGGTTTCATTTCTTTAAAACGGACATTGCTGGTTTAAATACGCATTTTAACTTATCTAGAATAAACGAACAAATCAAAGTTTTAAAATATTCCTATTCCTGTCCCAATTCGTTCATAAATATTACTTTACATATACCCTCAGTAATTACAAAAAAAACCTGTATTAAGTAGTAATAGTCAGAACATCGCTATGACTTCTTTCTGATTCTCTTAAAACAAGATAAATATTGAGTCCCAAATTAACATTATAAACATTAATTTTGTCTCCATTTCAAGCATGATAAATTCCTCTTTTTTTTTTTTTTTTTTTTTTAAAAAGACGGCATTCAAAATCTAAATATAACTCGGGGGGTATTTCACAAAGATCGCACTTTAATCTAGTCAAACTCCATGCGATTTTGCTGGGTCCATTTAACATGTTTAATTAATGCTTAGTGCAAGTCTGATTCATCAGGTTGGCTGGCTATGTCTGTTTCACAAAGTCACTCCTTGGGTAAAATGGGGGAGGGGACGTGTCCCCTTGTCTCCCCACCCCTTTCCGATTGACGTCCAAGTGTGCGGCGAAAATTTTCTCCTGACCTTTCTTTCATCAAATATAGTATATAGGTTAAGGTTAGGGCTGCCATCGGGTTTGGGTTAGGGTTTATATCGGTTTAGGATGACTTATGGTATCAATTCAGTAGAGTTAGGGTTAGGATTAGGGTAAGGATTGTAGTTAGGAATTCGGGTTGAGCAGGATATTGACTGCGCTGCACAATGCTGGCTAGAGCACGAGACATGGGCTTGTGTGACGCGAAGACAGGTGAATTCACCCCGGAGTGACGGCGGCAAACCAGGCTCAGCTCAGCCCTCTCTGGTAACTCCTTGGGGTAACGGAATACCTCAGGCACAGGTAGAATGTACGAGTTTAGTTTCAATAATCTGATATCAATTAGAGATGTGATGCCATTGGGAGAGACAGACAGAGAAGAAGGAAGGATAGATGTGTGATTTGCGAGCATCATGCTGAGGGAATGAGATATAAAGAAAGAGAGAAAGAGAGAGAGAAAGAAAAAAGAGAGTGTGGATAGATTGATACAAAGAAACATTAGACGGACAATGTATGACCAGATAGATAAATAGAGTGATTAAAAAAAAACCGATTAGCAATAGAATATAAAGATTACAGAGTCATATGAAGATAGAATACTATAGATAAAGGGGAGACAGATAGAGAGGGAATGAATGAATGAATGAATGAATGAATGAATGAATGAATGAATGAATGAATAAATAAATAAATCGGAGCTTTGGGCAGAAACGGAGGGGAATGGAAGACATTAAAGCTATTGAGTAACTTTTAAAAATTTGAGCTGCATGGCCATACATGCTATCAGTGTATGTAATATATTGTGTAAATATTAAGCCCTGAAAATGCACTTCAAAAGCATCATCTTGTGCTGCACAAAAAGTAAAAATATACAAGTGACCGGAAATGCCAGACCTTTTTTTACCCCATAGGCTACAGTGTTAGCCAAAAGCATACCTTGGTTGGTTTTGCAAATGGCGGAATTCCGTGATGGATATTTTAATAATAACATCTTATATTTCAAAACTTTTATATTTCTGGCTGTTTTCTGTTTATTTGTCCTACTGACATGTCTGAACATCTTTATACAACACAGACATCAAAATTCAACAGTTTATTGAATCAAGCCTCCACAAAGTTACCGGATCCCTCTAATATTGAAATACTGGAGTATAGGTCTGTATACATTATTGTTCTACCTTTATCAAATTTACACTACGCACAGAGGTTAGGCATCCCCAAAATTAGTTGATGCAATGCAAAATACTTTCCTTTCTAAACAACTATAAAATTCCTCCATTAATAATTTTAAAAATGATAAGAAACATTAATAGAATGGGAGAAAATGCGGGGGGTTTTTCTGCCTGTCTCTCTCTTAAATATCTCTAAATGCATTACATTTTAATTTTATTTTTTAACATTAAAAAAAAAAGTAATGAAGACAATAATGAATTTTCCATTACTTTACAGTAAATACCATGCGTATTTAGTTATTTACAGTAAAATGCTATACGTAATGAAATTCAATGTATCATCATGGTTCTGAAATACTCTGATAGAGAATGTTCCTATAGCCTATAAACGATTTGAGGAGATTAAAAAAAAACAATCAACGGCTAATTAGTTATCTTCACCAGCTCTTTACCAACGCCTAATTAAGTCTTTGTTGAATCAATTTCACGTACATTTCAGTGAACATATAAGTAAAGGTCTGATGAACTTCTAGAATACACGTTGATATAATT
The DNA here is from genome assembly GCA_029962745.1 of Echinometra lucunter. Lineage (NCBI taxonomy): Eukaryota > Metazoa > Echinodermata > Echinoidea > Camarodonta > Echinometridae > Echinometra > Echinometra lucunter. The sequence continues at coordinate 1,516,225 of CM057167.1, read as the reverse complement.
ACCTGATTACAAGAAAATGAATGAAATTATTTTTTCGAATGGATGCATAACAGATTAAAATGGTTTAACTCTGTGCTTTTAATGCATAAAACTCAACGATATCGAGCTATAAATTCATAAAGTCATATCACATATTGCCACGCCCCTTAGAGTCACTGTTTACCCACCCACCTCAAAATGATGCCCTCTTAGGGGGTCAATGACTGACATCAATGATTCAACATCCAGTATTGAAAGCAGACTAGGGCGGGTGAGTGAGAGGGAGAAACATGACAGCTCCTATCGTCTTGATAGAAAGGTTACAATACATGTTCTCACTACCAACCGTTTCTGTTAGTAGGGGACAAAAGTGCTGTAGTGCACAACCTCCTTCTTGTTGCAAGGTTTGAAATTATGTGTTTAACATGTTTAACGAGTTCATTTTCAAATTTACATGTTACCTAACTCGAAATTTATATTTTTGTTTATATTAGTCCATACTTTCTAAGTGACTTTATAGCCATACACGAACAGGGAAGATATGACTATAATGTCGACTGTTTTCCATTGTAAAATAAAAACATTTGAAAATATAATATTTTGACTATGACTACCGGTAATTAATGACTTTGGTTTTCCTAAACTTTAACTGTTAACACGATAAACAAATTGTGTTCATCTATGCACATGATTAATGTTTAACAAACCCAAATCATACACATACATAATGATTTTTAAATCATAATTTTTAGATATGTTGATAACTTATTGGATACAAATATTCGGCAGTAGTTACAAATGGCACTATGTCGTATAAACAAATTCGCAAAACTATAGAAGTGGAAACAAGCCTGGATTAACATGATGCGCCTATTTTTCCTCCTTTCTTGACAATGGATATGGAAGTAGAAGATTGGCAGGATGTAAAAGAGGTCACTGTTTGCTAAGGTGTCTTTCAAAGTCTAAACGGAAAATAAAATGGAAGTGAAGAGTTCTTAGTGTAGGGAAGTAGAAGAATAGGGTAAATTACGCACTTACAGGAAAAGATTCTTGCCAACTTTAACGAGGCTCAATTATCTCCATGATTCCATTTCCATAAACAATGTCTGCCTATAATCTTCCTCTTTTTCATCATTCTCATCATCATCATCATCATCATCATCATCATCATCATCATCATTACCACCGCCGCCAGCACCACCACAAGACCATGTTATAATATAAAGATCACGAAAATCATACAAATATTATAACATCATTCGAGAAGATAAATTTTGGCTTCCAATTTTATTTTTCAAATGAATTATTTTTGTTTAGTTTCTGGGTTGTATTTTTTTTTTGGGGGGGGGGGTGTTTTTTTTGTTTTGTTTGGTCTGTTTTTGTTTGTTTCAGGGATTTATGTTTGTTTATTGATTTTTGTTTGTTTGTTTTATTTGATTTTAAATTTTAGGTGGATATAGTCCCGTGGTATCATATCATATACCCTTCTGGAGGAAAGCAAAGGGTTCTCTTGGTCTTCAAAACAGATTAACCTCTCTATTCAACAGAGTTCAAAGCGATATATTAAAATTACACAACAATCTTTTAACTGTAACACCATCTGGGGCAGGCTCTCTCGGTTGCCTCGCTCCCTCGCAGGTCGTGAAAGTCATGAAAAGTATTAGCATGTTGCCACTCCTGTCCTTAATATTCCCCTCACCTGACCCCGGACCTGACCCCAAGACATATTTTTGTTTCTGCATTTATAAATCCCATTTATTTTTTCTAATGTGAGCTTGCTTCGTAAAAGACATCGCACCCTGAAAGATATATCTCACAGACGATTTTAGGAAATGAAATCTAGATTATCGTCAATGGGACATGTTTACATATTTTTGAAAAGTCTGTTGGTCAAGACTAAAGAAGTTTATGATATTTCATTCTTATGCGATACCTATACAGGAAATGACGCCATTGCGACTTCCTTCAAACACTGCGCTGTGCATTCTGGCCAATATTTGGAAATACTGGAAAATAATATTTCTAGGTCATGGCCTAGTTGATCGAGTAGAGGTTTTAAGCTGAATCATGATCAACTTGGGCTCATTGTCCGGTGATGTTGTCATTCGTTCGGGTTTATAAAGAAGGAGGAATTGTTCGTGTGATTTAAGGCAGTAATGCGAGACTTCCTTTGTTTCCATTTCGGAACGAGGTGATGAATGGTTAGAAAATAGTTGCTTGCATCTGTTTTGGAATGGAGGTAATGATTCCATGATAGGATACTTCAATCAGTCATTCTTCGCAACCCATTCATATTACTGCATTCCAGTAACATATCTTCTTTATTCAGCTGCATAATTTAAATCTGTCAAAACCTAGACTTCTAATAACATTTCTCTGGTCAAAACACAGGCGATGACAGTAATTCATATTCCATCTAATGTCTTTGACTTTTTAAGAATGTTTGCAATTGCCGGATCAAAGTTCTATACACATGCAGCGCACGCGGGGAGCCAGTTCCGATTGCATTATTACTGCGCTATTCACACCTATCATGCCTATGGAGGAAGTCAGCTTTAGCGCCAGTAACTGAAGGCATGCTTGCGTCATTCATTTTGCATTCACTCTACAACATGTCAAGGCGTATCAAAGACGGCGTCAATTATTGACGCGTGGTTGCGTCAGTAGATGACGCCTCATTTTCAACGGTCTTTACTGTATTCCCAAATCTCCAAACTTTTATGTTTAATATTTTGTGTCAGGCCTTTTAGGTCTGTGACAATATAGAAATCAAGAACGGCGAATCATGCTATCCGTATTATATATTTAGGCTTACCCAATTGTTGACAAATGTTGGTGTTTAAAAGTAAAAGCCCAATGCTAAATTTGAGTATGAAGGAGATACTCTCAACATCAAATCTTTGATAATCAGATATGACAAGTACGAGATGGGCAATGGGATTACACGAGTGGCACTTACATTACTCGAGTTAAGAAGCCCTGATTTTGGCCATTACTGGGGGGGGGGGGCTTCCAAAAATAAGAAGAAAGATGATTTTATGGGTTATTCAATAAGTCAGCATGGTCAGGTGCATCGCTATGTCAGTGCATAAATCAACTATTGTTAGGCAGGTTCAAGCCCAGTTGACTAAACGCCCGCAGAATGGCAAATCGCAATCAATACACGACACTGTCCGATTTTAGTCTCGAGTTTAAAACATGCAATTGTAAAAAGGGCTAATATTGAAAAAATCAAAGTTTTATCAAATATTTTCACCTGCATGCTGAAACCAACATGTACGCCTTTTCTATTCTTTGCTCATCATTCCTTCCAACCTACTATTTATATAATTTCTGGGGGAAAAATCAAAAGGTTCGCATTTTTATGATGTGCTCTGCATTTCCTTTGGTTTGGAGGCAAAGCTTTGGCTGAAGCTTACCCCATTGCATTCCTCCGGTTGATTTCGATGTAAATTTGCGATGATATAAACATAGGAATAAAACTAGTTGCTATATACTTGCTAATGTTTGACTGAGATTTAAGGTCTCTCATCTGTAAAGCTTTTCATTAGAAAAAATGAATGTTTGAATATTCACGCGTGTGGCAGGGGAAACAAAGCGTTTTCCAGTGGGGACATGGATATAAATTTACATAGAGGCTCGCAAAGAAAAGAAAACCAATGTGAGTGAGAAAAACTTTATTTGAATTCGGTACGATTTGTACATGCGGTCTCGTGGGCCTTCGGTCTCATGGTACCTTTTTCAATTTCGGCCTCGTGGGCCTCCGGTCTTGTAAGTAGACCCCGTTAACATAGCCGTACGCAGCGGGAGGGGGGGGGGGGGGCAAGGGGGGCAGTCCCCCCCCCCCCCCGAAATTTTCAAGAATTACATTTTTATACTGAAATTTTCCAAAATTCCAACAAAAGTGTGCACCAGATCCTTCAATTTCAATTTTAAAAATGCAAAAGCGCCCTCGTAAGCAGCTCGGTCGCTTCGCTCCCTTGATTGCGTGTTCCTTCGAACATTTTACGTATTCTTGGCCCCCCCCCCCCCCCCCCCGCCCGTTAGGCATACTTGAAGCCCCCAGTCGAGATATTCATTACCATACAAAAACAACACCCAAACCGAACAGGTAGATACGTAGAGATGTCTCTTGAGCACTCACTAGTTCCGGTAATGATCAATTCCCATGGGGAAATTGGCCATCGATTAGTGTCTTTCCTACTGTGGGTTAGTAAGATTTCCTGGGTAAAAAAAGATATATCTTCTACCTGGTAAGTCTTTCTTTAAGTGCTTAGTGGTAAAATAACTGTAATCCTTTTAACTATTGGTGTCACGTATGAATTATGATGTATTTCTAACAGGCGTTTACACTGGACACACTGGAGTGCTCTCGAAGAAATGAAAAATGAAAAGTATAGTGTCGGTCAGGGTAACTGACTTTTGCATAGCATGTGTTTAAAACTAGTAAATATGTTTTAACGATAATGTTTATAATTTTAGAGAAAATCATCCGAAAATAATTAAAATAGAATATTTCAATGCACATGTACATGATGTAACCCAAGACAAACTTGAAAGGAAAAGAGAGTTTTCTTTTCATATAAACACGAGCGCAAAAGGAAAAGAAATTGTAAAAGTAAAAATAAAACATAAAATTAATTAAAAGGGGTATTACCAAATGAGTAAGATGCTGTATTTCATGGATTTAGATGTAAACATTATCAGAGTTGCGTGCTCGCATTGAAATTAAAGCAAAATCCAGAAGTCTATTTTTGACTCATGTGAGATTTTGAAAGCATTGCGGTTGAGACGAAACAGACATGTGATTGATTTGTTTAAGTTGATTCAGAAAGATCCATCTAATATGTTCAGGAATAATCCCATCAATAGATATATGGTTTTGATGATAAATCTGTTTCAGAATAATCTGCTTTTGCAACTAGGTAAAAATAAACGAACTCCAGACAAATTATTAGGAGTAGCCCCTTCCTTTCTATACAAAACATCAATAGGTGTAGTGTTAATCAGTATCAACTATATGGATATTTTGATCAAATAATTGCGACAGACAATGTAGAAGACAATTTTATAAGCCAGAATTATATAGTATCGTTATAACACAGTATGTATGACTCATTATCCGATCTAAAAAGTACAGAGTGTGAATTTGAATAACCAAACTCGAATGAGGTTAGTTCATTCGCCTGCCTATCCCCAAGTCAGAAATCAGCAGCAAAAATAACTCTTGTCATTTGTGGAGTGATGACACCCCCTCACCGGGGAAACAGAGACAGTCACAAGGGACTCCTAGGAACTCAATCATCTTTGACAACAGCATCCTATGTCTTATGAGAGAGGGAGAGAAAGATAGAGGGAGAGAGAGAGAGAGGGGGAGAGAGAGAGATGGAGACAGAGAGAAAGAGAGAGGGAGAGAGAAAGAGCGACGGGGGGGGAAGAGAGGGAGGGGAGGGAGAATGAGAGAGAAAAAAAAGAGGGAGAGAAAGAGAGAGAGGAGCAGAGAAAGGGAGGGAGGGGAGAGGAGGAGAATGAGAACAAAATAAAGAGAGAGGGGAGAGAGAGAGAGAAAGAGACAGATGGAACAGACATAAATTATTTTTAAGAAAGAGAGAAAACATGCGACGGCCCGCAGATGAAGAGAGAAAAGAGAGAAAGACTTTGGATTTTGGAAGAGTACAGAAATAAGAGACAAATAGACAGACAGACGGACGGACGGACGGACGAACAGACAGATATAGACGATGTTCAGAGAGAAATTAAATGCCTATCTTGGCCTATCGAACTATCAGGGTAAGATGCAATATGTTTCAGTAGAGGATGCTAAGTCCGGAAAACCTCAGACAAGTAAACAAAACGAGGTTCGAGGAGGACAATAGCAACCACAACAAAAGCAAATGAAAAGATTATTTAGTTGTTGTTGTTGTTGTTGTTTTTTCATGTGGCGTTGGGTCTAGGATAGATCACTTGGACACTGGTGCGCTCTTAATCAGATCCTGATTAGTTTTTATTTGAATGTATGGGTGCAGATAGATAATAAACTGAATATTATTTATGTATGTATTCTTTTTGTCTCTTTTTAAACAATATTTATTGTGCCTGTTTTAAACTGTTTTCATTGTGCCTCTTTAAAAAATACATATATCACTTTCAATTTTAATGTATACTCATTTTGCAATGAATGACGTCATATTGCTCTTGACTGTTGTATCCCAGTCCATTCTTCAGTTCTTGTTTCTTCTGTATAGAGAACTTCCTTTTGCTCCCATTCGATATCAATCGAAGTAAGAGCCTTTCTCAGGTTGACCATATCAGAACCAAACGTGTACATTTCTAAACTCTAAACAAATTGATTTTGTCGTAAGTTAGGGAGAAGTCGTGTAATGTTACATATCTAAAAGTTAGGTGGTTAGGAGGAAACCTATAAACGAAACAAAAATTTGGACCCACCTGTAGGCGTGTAGGCTTTTGATTTGTCAAAAGTGATTTTGATATGATATAAGAGATTCTTCTTCGGCGTAGATAAACTGGGATGGTCACTGTTGATACAGTATTCAATCAAATAGTTTACCGAATAGGAATAAAATGGTATGATTTAACAGAGTAAAAGAGGAGACATTTTCGGTATATTCCTTTGAAAATGTATACTAGGGAATATGTTTATGGCCAAGTAAAATTGATTCCTAGTTTCTCGTCCGGATATTTTCAAATTGAGGAGGAGGGGGTCGAATGTTATTTTGATATTTGATTTTTTTTGTACATTAAATGCTACTAGGACAATTTTCCTCTTTTTTTTTCTTCTTGATATTTCTTTTTGAATTAAGAGGCTCCAAACAATGTGAACATGAATGATATAATGATTTTTTTTGTAACCTCATAGTCTAGATATACTCAGGTTGATTTTATTTCGGAACAAAAAACAACAAAATAACGAAAAATTTGAGGCTCACCGAAAAAAAAAGAGGAGGGGAGGTAAAACTGGGAAGTATTTTTATGTGGCATAAAGATTGTTACCTAGGCAGCTCCTAAGTTCCACAACTCTTTTATCATGTTTATCAAAGGTTCAAAATAATTTATTTTCATACCAAAGTCCCTATCACATACGTCCTATGTTCATTCATTTAGTTTTTGTCTTTTTTTGTTTTGTTTTTGTTTTTGTTTATAGATCATTTGTATTATTTTCACAATATCCTCCCTAACATGAATTATTTATCCAAAGGGGAACTTTGCTTTACAAAGCCACCAACGGCTTTTCTAATAAGTTTTCGCATTTCATTTTAACGATAGTTATACATCTATGTTTTGATATATGATTCTATTATATTTTCAACGAAAATGAAATAAATGAAAGAATTTAATAAATATTTAATGATTTTTGTAATTAATTATTCAGAAATTTGGGAACATATCATTTGAATATCTTTTCAAGGCCAGACAAATGATTAACCAGTAGGACTAGTTTGTGTTCAATGTTCGACGTTCTGGACATTACAGGCATTTCTGTGACGATTCTGTTCAATGTTTGTTGTATATAGAAAGTTGCAACATCCGTTAAAATGTAACAGGTCTAAGCAATAATTCACAAGACCTGTGGAATATTCTTCGAAGTGCAGTTTTGTTTACCTAGACCTTGAAGATTTACCTTTAAAGTTTGTGTTTGTCATAAGGTCGTCATCAAGCGACAGTAGCATTGGATCTGAAAGCACCGTTGACATGAAGTCTCCCAGGACTTGGAAAATCTTAAATTCATCACTCCCTCTTCACCACCCTGAACACCTGAACAGGAAAGAAGGCGAGAAACTTTCAAGCAAAATGGACCGATATTCAATACTCCTGGCCAGCCCACACACTAAATCTTTTAATCCCTTATTGTAGTTTAATCTCTCCAAGTATTCTTTTTCAAATTTAAAGGCCGAACATTAAAGTACTGAAATATGATAAACGCTATAAATAGTTGTTCTTTCTCCCTTTACAAATTAGCTTTATTGCTTATTATATTGCTAAACTACATGTAATATTTTCTGAATATCTAGAATGCAAATCACTTTGTCATAAAAAGAACTATGGAGAAACTACGAAAATTCACAAAGTATATATTTCTATCAAAATATGAGAAAAAAAATCCAAATGTTCGTATTTTTAGTAGTCTGTAAATTGGTTTTCAAAATCATGAGATTACTTCTGTCCATTATGACCATAATCTATCATACAGTTGTTTAGTATTTTCTAATATTTCACATTCAAACATAATATGTTTGAATGCATGTAAAATAATAGAAAATTAGACAATTAGACAATTAGAAAATGATATACGCTTTTACTTTCATCTTTCGTTTTCCCAGGCATTAATCTTATCATTATATTAAGTCGCCATTTTAGTTTAGTGTTTCCATAAGAAAACTCCGTACATGGTGTATTGTATGACATCATCAACACTGAGATGATAACGTCATGGACCTTGACAGAGTCATCTGCCTCTGCCTCTGTCGAATGTTACAAACTCCACCATCCTTTAATTGTCGCTTCACAGATATCTACTGGACACTCCCTGACAATAGATCCTCTGTATGCTCCCATAGATGATTAGGCAAGATTATATTTGATTTAATTTGAGAGGATCCTCAGTCTCCAGCGTCTGGAGTCAGGATTCAGGAGTTCAGGGGTAACAGGAGAAACAAATATCGGATGGAAGTTAAATTCAATTTAAACTCGACGGAAGTGATTCAAAAAAGTAGCTCAAACTCTGGGAACCTGTGCATTGTCACAGCAATTGTTTTCTCTTCTTTGTTGCAAATAGTTCAAGAAAGCCATCGGCGAACATTTTTTTTTCAGTCTCACCTATAATTTGAAATATTTTTAGAAAAAATACGGGAATTCGATAAGTGAACTTGTTCTATGTCTGTTATAGCCCCAAAACGAATGATGGCGATGAATGATTGAACTGTTATCAGACGGTATTTCTAAGAAGAGATTATTTACGTGCCAAAAGATGACTCGTTATTTCCATTTTTACCCAGCATTTTGAATTCATCAGCTGACTTGTTAGACTTGAATTCGATAAATGAAATGAATTAATCTTAAAAGTGAAAAAAACAAAGGCAGAGAGAGAGAGAGAGGGGGGGGGGAGGAAAATAGATGATAAGATATTGCGATTCCTTTTCAAATCCTATACCCAATCGATGGCTTTTAATTCTTTTGAATAAAAATGGATAAGTAAGTTAACAAGAAAAAAAGAAAAGGAGTTAAATGTGTAAGGTCTGTAAGAATTATCAACTTCAGGATAAATGTTAATGGGTGGGCGATAACTTAATGTATCTTCGAGCATGTAGAAATTGATAATTACTTTCGAAACAGGATGATATAACAAGCGTGTTGGATGCGTGACTTTCCTTCGTTATGCATTATCGGGAAAAAATCTTATTAGAGACATGTGTTCGTTTCTAACCATGTACATTTGTACACAGATGGTTTTCGTTCACAAACTTTAAGTATTTCCACACATGTCTTCATATAAATGTTCCGAGATTAAACCTGACTCAAATCTCTCACTTCTCAATTAAAGATCTATACACCTGTGTACTTTGGGATTTTTACATCGAATAATTAATGGCGTGGGATGTGTCTAGATAATGAAAGTGAACTGGAATTATAAAGGCGGCCACATGACACCAGGGCCATGGGGGGGGGGGGATTTCATATCATCCTTCAACATGTTCAACATGCCCTTTCACCTCTCTCTCTCTGTCTCTCTCTCTCTCTCTGTCTCTGTCTCTGTCTCTGTCTCTGTTTCTCTGTCTGTCTGTCTCTTACTGCTTTCACATCAAGGTACGGTCGCTGCGACCGTACCCAGCGACCGATCGGACGTGCTTTCACACCTCCGTCAAAATTTGGTCAGGCCCAGAGCGATCGGTCGCTGTATAGCTGACCTAGCCGGAAGCGGAAGTAGAGATAGTACGTAGGCATGTATGGGGGTCATTGCATTTCGATCGGTCGCTGAGTACGATGTGCTTTCACATCTAGCTTGCATCGGTCGCGATCGGTCGCTGAAGTACCTCAGCGACCGTACTCAGCGACCGATCGTTTTTGACCAAAACGATCGGTCGCAGCGACCGATGAAATGCTTTCACATTATGATTTCATCGGTCGCAGCGACCGTACCTTGGTGTGAAAGCAGTATCTCTCTCTCTCTCTCTTTCTCTCTCTCTCTCTCTCTAGCTACACCACAACATTTAGAAATAAAGCCTACCCTCTTTCTGAATTCGATTTCCTCTGGTCATAAACATTGAGCACTTTTATTTTTGTTTGTTTGTTTGTTCGCTTGTTTCCAGGTAATTCACCCCATGGAGGTCAGTTGAAATAGTGTTAAGAATATGAAAACTATTAAACAATGTCTAATTGTCAAAAGGATACTTTCATAGGCCTTTACACAGAGAGGGGTCGACTCGGGTAATTTGAACAATATTGGCTCGTAATGCGAAGGTCCTCAGTTCGAGCCCCTGGAAGGCACGAGGGTTATTGAAAGGCATTAGTCTACATTTGCCAATCCTTACCCAGGAGAGAAAATGGTAGCCTGTATATAGCGTGACGATAGGCATTTTACATGCGCCCGTGTATGGTGACCACTACTCAAATCCAATATGGTCAGGTTTACAGAAGATTTTAGCCTTTAATATACAACTCGTCGATTTCATTCTTATATCATAATGCTCGTTCGTAGTAATCATCATGAAAATACTAGTAATGTAACAAATCAAGCGAATAATTTTAACAGAATATCGCTCGTAAGATAAAGTCCGAGTTAATTATGTCCGTCCATCTATTTGTGATGTCCAGTCTCATGCAGGTAGGAAGAAAGTTGATGAAAAATTATCCAAGTCATGATGAGAGGTTATCGATCTTTTGAGTATCTGTGTCATCTTCCGTTCCTCACATCTTTCTGCCTATCTTTCATCCGTCAAATCCCACTTTCCAACGAAGGACGATCAGATCGGAAACCCGTCTTCAGATCCTTCCCAACCTCCCTTATTTACATCAGATGCCGATGCGAGAGATAGCTAAATTATTCCATTTCCCCCTCCCTTTGGTCCACGTCGTTCGCAATTACTCCGGCCTCATTTACACTTTAGAGTTGCCTCGACTGCGGCGTGAAATGCATAAACGGAATCACCAGAGACAGTTATGCTTTCTATTTAGCTTTTTCTTAAATATTAGCTTTGATTCCGTAATTGGCAAGCAGTTCAGGGAGTTTGCCTTTTCTCATGTTTCTGTTCGTTGATCAAAGCTTTCACTGATTTCTAGATAATTGGATAGTGGATGGTGTATGTTAGTTGGGAGTGTGCTCAGCAAGGCACATTCGCGAAGTTGTCGCTCAAGGCGATGGTGGAAAGTTTTGCGGAGAATCTCGCCATGAAGTTGATATTCTCGTTTTTCAACCATTATTAGTACGTCTCTACTTTTTATCATCATTTTCAATTCATAAGAGAACTTTCCATGCTGCCAAATCATTCAGAATATTTCTCAGTTTATTGCGATCTTTGAAAAACTTCTTCGAAAGAGACAAACCGTTTTTGTCATGCTTTTCTTTGTTAATATCCTGTGTTTACTGAGGTCCGAAACCAAAACACCTTTTGACAATTTCTGGTTCTATCCTAACTTTGTGGGTTGCAGATTTGTGGCTTGTAGCAACGCTAAGCTTCCTATACGAGTTGACATTGTCCCGACGACAGCAGACTTTTAGAGATCAATAAACGCTTAACTCTCTCTTATTGGGGCAAATTCTGTATGCGTCATACACAAAGCATGACTTCCCTATAATCCGACAAAATAGTAAATGTTCGTATCAATCATTTCGGCCAATTTGACAAATCACTTAATCAGAATTTACACGAGAAAATGAGAGGTTGTTATTTGATTTGATTGTCACAGGAAACGAAGTAATCCAACCTCATCACCGTGCTACACAGACGTGGTGTGTGCAGACAGCTGTCTCCGTCGGAGCATAGTTTTCCCGCCAAATTTAGAGGCAGATTCTGGTTGCTATGGATACAACAGCCTACGCCCATTGTAGGCTTTGGGACAATGCAATTCCAAGCAGTGTGTTATCAACAAATAACAATGGAAACAGAGGTAAGGAGTTTTTCTGTTTTTAAATTGTTATTTAGAGAATCAATTTGAGATAACCTGTTCTTATCGTAATTTTCTTGTTGTCTATACAAAAAATAGTTTTAGAGAGCAAGATGAACTGTATGATATCTACTTAAAACGCTTGAAATTGAGGGAAAATAGATGCATTTCTCGTTAATTCGTAGGTATTTGCTTATTTACATGTAGTTATTATTTTCTGCACCTATATTTCATTCGAAAAATGCACTAGTAATCATACCATACATACTGTTCAATATTGAGCGGGTGTTGATGATATTCAGATGTAAAGATTTGTAAGAACAATTGTCGAGATATGTCATTGCCTTTCAAATAAAGGGTTTGCCTCATCAGGGAAAGACACAGCAAACTGACTGACGAATAATACAAAGTTTTCGTAAGAGGTATTTTTTTCTATTTATGCCAAAATAAATAGACTTTATACTTTTTAATGAATTTCATTTGATAATGTAATATATAAAACTTGAATTAAGGTGAACAACAAAAACATCTAGAGAAAATGCATGAATGATTGCTTTGATTATACTCCACTACTTTTACCAAGTAATGTTGCGCTTTGATGCAGTGGTTTCTCAATAATTTCGACGAACTTTCCAGACGCATATTAAAACAAGAAAAATATAACCCGGCTGGCAGACCCTTAAAATTTACCTTTTATCACAGTGCAGTAGGGTCGAGAGTGTAATTCTCACTCTCCATTTTCATTTTTATTTTTGTGTTTCCTTCTGCTACAGTGATTGTAAACTAGTTACTTCTTTTAATATTTCATTTAATGACTGGTTATGCGTCAAGTCATTTCAAACAGCCTATTACCGGTAGGAATAGTGTGAAATTCTCCATAAAGATATCATATATCAACTGCGTTTTCATGGCTGAAAGAAACTTTATAACTGGGTTGAAAGGGCGGGGTCGTTTGTTTTTGAAGATCATGTAATTCTATCCGTCGTGAAGCAAATGATGAAAATGACTACTATCTGGCTAGAGTTTCATCTGTCCCTTGGTAAGCATAATATGTAAGTGTTTTTCACTGAGTCACTTTCATGAGACAATCATAAGGCACGTTTATGTGAAACTGGACCCATCTTGGAAACATTTGGAAGAAATGGTGATTCAGAATTCTTCTTAGTGAAAGCTCGAAACAGGTAAAGATTAAAATGGGTAATTTCGTTCTGAACTGTAAAGCAGTCGCAGAACGAAACATGAACGAAGCAGACAGATGGACAGTCACTGCCCTCTTACACATCTTCCAAAAGAAAGCTTCTGAAGTCTGACAGGGGTTCCAGTCACGTTAAAATATAATACCGTACATGCAAATGAGAAATGATAATATTATATTCAAAACTCACTGCCCGATCCTAAATATAAGATTCAAATAGTCATTTTTATTAAAAAAAAAAAAGAACAGAGTATTTTCAGAGTTTAAACGAATTTTGCTGCTTATTAATAATTTCAAAAAGATCATTTTCGCTTCATACACTTTGCATTGAATGAATAGAAACGTGCAGTATCTGAAAAGAAAATTAAGGGTATAACTAAAGGGAGAGATGGGAGGGAATGAAAAGAAAAAATGAAGAGGTAGACGGACAGAGAGAGTGGAGAAAGGCAAAGAGAAATATATAAAGGGAACGAGAACGAGAACGAGAGAGAGAAAAAAGAGGAAGTAAGGGTGAGTAGAAGAGAAAGACAGAAAGAGAAAGAAAGGGGAACGGAAAGAGAAAGAAAAAAGAAAAGGAGAGTTAGAGAGGAAGAGGGGGAAAGAGGAAGAAAGAGAAAAAGAGAGGGAGAGAAAGAGATCTAGAGGGAGAGAGAGAGAGGGAGACGGGTGACTTTCTTGTTCAGTATCTGTGTTTATGTTTACTTCAAGCTTGGAGCTCATCTCTGTCAATGTGGTTGTCGGATGTACGCTGGTCTGCAATCTGATAATTAGGCGTTGAGTAATCGCTTGATATGGGCTAAGAGAAAGAGAGAGAAAGAGAGAGACGGACAGACAGACAGACAGAGAGAAAGAGCTCATGACAGTATACGATGCTTGGTAAAGAGAGATGTGAAGATACAAAACAACAAAAAACAAGCAGGGGCGTTAATCTGTTTTATATTTTGGGGAGGGGACATTTTTAAAGAAATAAAAGGGTCCTCAGATTACTTTTTTAAAGGGGGATGGAATACGCCCAAAATTTGCTGAAAAGCAATAAAAAGTCCTCAGCTTCAAATTTTGGTGGGGGACATATTTTTTTTTTTTTTTTTTTTTGGGGGGGGGGGGAGGACACACATCAAAAAATTGCTGAAAAAAAGAAAAGGTCCTCAGCTTTTTTGTGGGGGGGCATGCCTTATCATACTCTATTATTTCCCCCGGTCTTCCGCCTGATTGACGCCCATGGAAACAAAGACATGTACCTAAGTGCAGCAATCGAGTCCCCATTTTCGGGAAATGCAAATCAGGTTGTTATATTCGAATTCCTTTTATCATTTTGTCACATTTATCATTTTATCAGATAAATTAGTTTGGATGAAAATGTTATGCAGTTTGGCACAAGGCTGTCCTGGTTGGTGGCAGTTTCGTCAGAGCACTTTGATACCCATCTTGAAACTTCTAGAGTAGTTTCCAAAGAGAAATTTGGCCTACTACGAATTATTCGATCGGAGATTATTTATAGTTCAATTTCCGACCTTGATTTAGTCATTTTTAAAAATTCTATTCATTTGATTGCTTAAAATTGGACAAAAAGAATGAACATTCCTGTCTTGAAACTTCTTTTTTCATGTTTTTTGTATTGCGATGAGAGGGTAGAGAGAAAGGATTTATTAACGTATCCAAAATAATGTACAGTGGCGTAATGAACAAAATTTCTTTGGGGGCGGCAAAAAAGTGACAAAAAAGTGAGAAAAAACTCCGGAAAATCATGTCATTTCAGCAACATTTTGTAAATCACTAGCTGGTATTGAATTAGAAATAAACCATGCACGTTTGAAATCTATGGGGGCGGCAAACTGCTCCCAAAGCGTCCCCCCCCCCCCCCCGCATCAGTACGCCAGTGTTAATGTATATAGATTAGAAGACAAACTTCACATATATAGAATTGAACGTGTCATGGGGTCAGGGGATGTTTCTCAATGACGGATTAACACCGTGTGCTTCATTCATATCTTGATACTTAGCAATGTAACTAAAGTTTGAACGTAAGAAACAATGCTCCATCGTTGTGTTATTTATGAAAATTCCCAGGTTTGTTACTAGGCCTATTTGTTTTCTTTTTACTTACTGGGTTTGCAATAAGTTCAGCTTCATACTAAAATCTGAAATATATATTCTGAGAATTTTTATTCCCTAACCGTCTTTTTGTTACTCTTTTTAAAGCTTCGCTTTAACTTGAAAGAATAAATCCTGATCGGTAATCCTTGTTTCATCGGCTCTGTGTAGGGTGATTTCATCACATTGCGTTCAAGTTTCTCGTTGTTAATCTAGGTCATGCCTTGAGAGAAGTGTTCCTCTCTTACTCGCTTTTTCTGTTGCTAGAGGAAAACCTCACCAAGTGTGCCGGAGAGTGATAACATAAAAATACCCTTCAAAAGGGGTTGCCATAATCATATTCCATAGAGTAGACCCTTATATTTTTTCTCCTAAATTAAGAAAATTAAAACAGGTTTAGTGACATGTTTACTGCCCGAAGTAGGTTATACGAACAAATACTTATCTAAATTTATATGGTTGTTCTGTAAGTTTTCTATGTTACGAAGGACTGCAGCTATTCTAATGAATCACCACTGATACAA